>CM036766.1:4781779-5014279 GCA_020796225.1 Arion vulgaris
CAATACGAGCGTTCCACGCCCCCATTACCCAAGCCTTGCAATAAAGCGTTACGCCCCATGCCCAAGCCTTGCAATACGAGCTTCCACGAACGAGATATTAAGACCGCTGCATTACTAGGCTAGACAGTGTCAGGTAGAAATAAGGGTAAATGGTTCGAATCCTGTCTTTGTCAATTTGTTTTTCTGGAAGACCCTACTATTTGTACACTGTCTATTGATCAGTTCAATGTACACAATTATGTACAAGTAGCACAATTATGTACAAGTAGACAATTATGTACAAGGTAGCACAATTATGTACAAGGTAGCACAATTATGTACAAGGTAGCACAATTATGTACAAGGTAGCACAATTATGTACAGGAAAATAATGGAAAGCAAAGATGGTCGGCGTAATGTTGACAACATTATCATCATGTGGCGTTGGTTAATGAATAAAACATACATACTAAACATCGTATTTTATAATAAACCACATGGTATGAAACTGATGAATTTGACTTTTATTTAAAAGATCATTATAAATGGGTAAAAGAAAAAGTAACGTGAAAGTAACGACATAATGAAGAAATAAAAATTAATTGCATTATGAAAATTTGGTCTGAAATATTGACAACAGAAGTCACGGAAGGAAGCAGAAGTAACGGTAGGAAGCAGAAGTAACGAGAAGAAGCAGAAGTAACGGTAGGAAGCAGAAGTAACGGAGGAAACAGACGTCACGGAAGGCAACAGACGTCACGGAAGGAAACAGACGTCACGGAAGGAAACAGACGTCACGGAAGGAAACAGACGTCACGGAAGGAAACAGACGTCACGGAAGGAAACAGAAGCCACGGAAGGAAACAGAAGCCACGGAAGGAAACAGAAGTAACGGAAGAAAGCAGAAGTAACGGTAGGAAGCAGAAGTAACGGTAGGAAGCAGACGTCACGGAAGGAAACAGACGTCACGGAAGGAAACAGACGTCACGGAAGGAAACAGACGTCACGGAAGGAAACAGACGTCACGGAAGGAAACAGAAGCCACGGAAGGAAACAGAAGTCACAAAAGGAAACAGAAGTCACGGAAGGAAACAGAAGTCCACGGAAGGAAACAGAAGTCCACGGAAGGAAACAGAAGTCCACGGAAGGAAACAGAAGTCCACGGAAGGAAACAGAAGTCCACGGAAGGAAACAGAAGTCACGGAAGGAAACAGAAGTCACGGAAGGAAACAGAAGTCGCGGAAGGAAACAGAAGTCACGGAAGGAAACAGAAGTCACGGAAGGAAACAGAAGTCACGGAAGGAAGCTTAAGTCACGGAAGGAAGCATAGTCACGGATGGAAACAGAAGTCACGGATGGAAACAGAAGTCACGGATGGAAGCAGAAGTCATGGACGGAAACAGAAGTGTACATTAAGACAAATAGAATAACAATAAGTCAAGGAAAGCATGAAGAATGGAGAAGGAAGCAGAATTGTTATAGGTAAATGTGGTCTTAACTAACGACAACAGAAGTTCCAGGAAAACAAAAAAATGGAGAGAGAGAGAGAGAGGAAGAAAAATTGTTCTAGGTAAATGTTGAATAAATAAGGTTACATCAAGTCAAGTAAAAAGAATGGAAATGAAGAAAGAAGCAACGAGTAATGAACATCAAAAAATAAATACCTGGAATACTTAGGAAAAGTAGATGATCCATCTATCTGTATGATGACAAGAAGAGACACATAATTCCTCTAGGAAAGACGATATCTCTGAAAGCGATATTGCACATGGACAGCTGACGAAATGTAAACGTAACAGATCGAAGTGAGTCCTCGGCAGATACGCCCATGAAACGGTCGATGAGTTTCGCATCAACACGCACACAGCACGCCAGTTTTAACTCTCTAGGTCAACTTTACTATCAAATTATTTATTTGCTTTGCTAACAACTTGAGATACATGCAGATGTTACCTCGTTGTTATCACCGACCGACTCAACCTTTTTTCCCGCTGTTACGCATCAACGGTTATAGTCCCCACGCCTGTAAGATTTTGCCGATCAGTAGATCGTTTGTTGGCGCGAGTCTGATTCTCGGAACAGTTATCTGACTCGCATGAAAATATACCACCAGTTTCCGTCTGAACTTTACATGCGATATATACTATAGTCTGTCCATTAATTCGTGAGCACGTTTGAAATTGATTTTCTCGAAAACTACCTGTTGGATCTCAGTGATTTTTTGCAAGCAGCCTTAGAATATCCATGACGCTAGAGAAATATTTTTTCCAAGAAAATTTGATGTAGTTTGAAATATTTCTTCTTCAGGTTATATTAAAATCAACCTCACCGGATTGTACACAATAGTAACAGATCTACGGTACACAGACGCGTTGTTCTAAAAATACATTATGGTAACATATAAATATCGTGAGTAAACAAAAATTTCACGAATTCCCGTGCACCTAACCCAGTCGAGTTTGAAAGCGGAAAGCATATGACGTTATAATTGGGATACCGTTGTATAGTTATAGGCGTATCTCGCTATTTGTATGAAGCTATTGTATCATATTTGTTGGCTTATCAAAACTGACATTGATATCACATTCATAATGAGTCTGAAGTGCACATTTATAACAATGCAGAAGGTTACAGTTTTACTATACCAACACTTCCGTAGGGAATCTCAACACTTCCGTAGGGAATCTAAGAGGTCATCTATATTGCGATATTCATAACCTGAGAAACGAACGCAACTGGCGCTTGGTCTGAATAGAGAATCCTTTTCCCGATGGATTAAACAGGACACAAAGTGCACTAATGTCAAGCAAGGAAGGAAAAGAACAATTGACGACTTTGACATAGATGTCATAAGACGGAGCTCTTGAAAATGTTTGCGACAAATCAACTTGTTACTCTCAGGAAACTGAAATTAAAACTGCAATCAGATTGCAGCATAGACATTTCTAAAAGTACTCTATGAAAATTTGTAAGAGCCGCCGGCTTCACCTTCAGAAAAACTATAGGCGGCAGGAATATTATTTGTGAAAAGCCACATTTAATTGCTGCCTGAAGTAAATACCTGAGGTAGATCCGTGAGCGGCGGAGGCAAGGCTATGATATTGTATATTTGGACGAATCCTGGGTCAATGCTCACCACACCAATGCTAAAGAATGGCAATCAGTAGACGGTGAACAGAAAAGAAAATACCAAGCAGCAAAGGCCAGCGTATTATACTAACACATGCAGGAAGCAGTGAAGAAGGTCTTGTCCATGACGCTGGACTTATTTTCCAATCAAAAAGTACCTACGGTAGGGACTACCACACAGAAATGAATGGACATATTTTCAGGCACTGGATGGAGAAAGATCTACTTCCAATTCTAAACAGACCATCATGCTTGGTAATGGATAATGCATCCTATCACAACGCAGTATCAGCGGAAGACAAAGTACCAACTGCATCAAATACAAAAGATCAAATTAGACTTGGCTTCTAAGGAAAATGTCAGCTTCGATGATACATATTTGAAACCCGAGTTGTTGCACCTGGTGAGGATGACAAATAAGACAAAGGTGTTCCATATTGACAAAATCATTGGGAATACGGCCACACGTCTTTGCGACTACCTCCATATCATGCTCACCTCAATCCGATAGAGCTTGTCTGGGCTAAAGTAAAAGGGCAAGTTGCCGAACAGAACAGGACGTTTAAAATGTGTGATGTTGAAGTTCTGACACGTGAGTCCTCTCAATGATAGACATGCAGTTCTGGAAGAAGTGTGTTGAACATGTGCTCCGAGAGGAAGACGAGTACTGGCACCGAGATGGATTACAATTTGTCCAGCCAGTAACAATTATCAACTTCATGGAATCGTCAGATTCGGGATGATACAAATCATATTTTGATTACAGACTGAGAAATAGCAACGTATACATTTCCATATCCAAATGCGTCTACCATCATACAATTTGTGGTGAAGTTAAGACACCCTGGGTCTAATGGTGACCGAAGGGGAGGACTAACTGTTGCATATTGTATCCAAGTTCACGATTGCACATAAAGGGCAACACACTTAATTACTTGACCCTATCAAGTTAATATGGAGATACACCTATGAATAGAATTGACATGGACAAATTCTAGGATACTGTAAAATCTAAAATTTGAGCCCCAGTATTTGCAATTGTCATAAAGATCAAAGGAATTCGCCGATGTGCAAAATCCGTAGCATCTATGGACTACTGGTTAGCTTTATTTTAGCGTCATGGATATTCTAAGGCTGCATGCAAAAAATCACTGAGATCCAACAGGTAGTTTTCGAGAAAATCAATTTCAAACGTGCTCACGAATTAATGGACAGACTATATAAGCTACCACTAAGTCAAGGGGTCAATGTGTGGACACAAGCGCGGGCGTGTGCACACACACACACACACATTTCAGCAGACATATAAACATGAAAATCGTGGCATATCATTTACAGGATTTTGTCATCAACTACAGTAAAAGAGTCATCGATTTTCCAGGCATTACTTATACGTTCAGTAGTTTGCCATTGCTTTCTGAACGGTGGAGGTGTATTTTGACCGTTTGTAAAAATACACGGGAGCGAATTTGCTTCAAGAAGAACAATGTCAAATGCTTCAGGAATCGGTCCTCCTTCTTCTACGAACGCTCCATGACGACCACTTGTTAACCACTCTTTGTCACTTGTATGTGATCTGAGTCTTAAGAGCGATTGTACGTTGTGTCGGTTATGCGCCTACAAGTAGGCCAGCACATCCGATTTCTGCGACGCATTTATTTACAAGGGTACCTTCCCTAGGCCCCTACATCAATCGCCTCTTACGTCATGTCTTGTAGGTCGCAGTGGTACTATTCTTTGCTTCCTTGCGGGGTACCAGTAACACACTGGTGAGAATCAATCCAACAAACATGAAAAAGGAACTAACCCCACTAACATGTTAACAGATCAAGTAGAAATGAATGACGGAAGATAATCTGGTCATATGATAATATAAAGGAGAAAAAATGGAATAAAGCAGAATATGATCGAATCAATAAAGAGATAAGACAAATATGTCAAACAGCAAAAGAAGAATGGCTAAATGAAAAATGCAAACAGATCGAAACAGAACACAAAGAAGACCACAAATCAATATACGAAAACATAGACAACTTACTTGGCAGACGTAAACGCACAACTACTGGATGTTTAAAATCAAAACAGGGAGATATCCTGATGGAAACAGACAAGAAAATAGAAAGATGGACAGAATACATTAAGGACTTATACAGTGATAACAGACAAGAAAATAGAAAGATGGACAGAATACATTAATGACTTATACAGTGATAACAGACAAGAAATAAACATCAATTACAACCATGAAGGACGTCCATCAATATACACAAATACTTCCATCATAAGTTATCAACGCCATAAGACACACGAAAAAGGCAAAACCCCAGGACCAGACAATATAACAATAGAAGAAATAGAAGCAACAGGCGAATTGGGCATAGGCGTTTTAACAAAATTATTCAATGACATCTACAACACCGGATATGTGCCCACAGATTTACAACAATCCATTTTTATAGCACTACCAAAGAAAGCAGGAACGATAGAATGCGAAGAACACCGCACAATCAGCCTCACGAGTCACGTAACAAAACTACTTTTCAGCATTATTATGAGAAGGGTAGGAAACACAATAAGACCAGCAGTTAAGGAAGAACAATGTGGCTTTGTTGAACGCGGGGGAACAAACAACGCAATATATACAATAAGAACAATAATGGAAAGATCAATAGAAATAAAGTTGGACTTATACCTATGTTTCATAGACTACTCAAAAGCTTTCGATAAAGTAAAACATGGAGAAATAATCAGCATGTTAGAAAGTATAAATATTGATGGTAAAGATCTTAGACTGATCAAGAATATGTATTGGCAACAAAGCGCAGCCATTAGACTAGAGAATCAAGAGTTAAAACTACCAGGCGATACAATTAGGAGTAAGTCAAGGATGCGTACTCTTAACACACCTGTTTAACCTATACAGTGAAAACATCATGTGACATATAGAAGAAAAGGCAGAAATAACAGTCAGTGAACAAAATATGAACAATCTAAGATACGCTGATGACACAATTCTCATAGCGACATATGAACAAGATCTACAAGACTTGATAGACATATTATTGAGAGACAGCGGCGATTATATCTGCTTATATGAGTGGCCAATCAGGCATGAATACAAAGAAAACGGAGGTAATGGTTGTTTCTAAAAAAAAACAGGAAACATTACAATGCAATCTCAAAATAAACAATATAACACTAAAACAAGATAACACTAAAACAAATAACACTAAAAACAACATAACACTAAAACAAGTCTATCGATTCAAGTATTTAATAACATGCATAACAAGAGATGAAAGATGTCTGCAAAACGAGTAGAATAGATCAAGCGAAAACATCATTTATGACAACAAAAACATAGTATGCGTGAATTCACTGACACAACAGAAAAGAATACTTCATTGCTATATTGAACTAATACTTCTGTATGAATTACAAATCATGGACAATGAACAAACAATCAATAATAATATCACTGGAAGCTCTAGAGATGTGGTTTGACAGAAGGATACTAAAAAAATCTCATAAACAGCGGAAAAAGAAATGAGATTTTGAAACAAGTTTGTGATCACGATATCATTGTTCAACATGAGATCGGCATCAGAACTGATAAACTGCACCAGGGAGACAAACAGAGAGACGAGAGAGAGAGAGTTGTAGAGAGACATGATCGCCTGTGTCCATGCAGGAATGGTATTTGATTGATCTAATCTATCATCTACACCTTCTACAACACACACGTACCTGTTATTTTCTCATCCTCCCTCATTCTACCTTTCCCCCAATTTTCATTCTCTCCCTCTATTCTACCTCGATACCAATTCTACATTTCCGTCATTCTTCTCCCCCCCATCTATCTTTCCCCATCTCTTCCATTCTGCCTCTCTATCTTATTTTATCTCTCCCACATTCTATTCTTACCCCTCCCCCAACTCCTCCCAGCATTAACTGCTAAACACTACATAACATCCCAGCACCGGAAGCTAACACACAAACACCAACATTGTTCAAACACTTCACACATAAACTTGCTTATAGCCATACAAAAATAAGAAAAATGGAGGGAGAATAAATAAATGAGGTCTGACTTCCGGCTGGTATAATTAAGGTAGTACTTCAGACGTGACCTTCAGGTGAGAATGACACGCGACGCGAGGGTTTTACGCTTTATTTTAATGGAACTCAACGTGAACATTATTTCTGTGGGTAATCTCTCGAACAAAGATGTATAAGAAAGTTCTAGAATCAACTATATGTATTGTCCTCAAATTGTCCACAAGTGTCCGCTCCGCAAGCGATGATGACAATAGTCTTAGATGTGTGCTGCTGCACCTCTCTGGTGTGTGCGGAGGTGACTGTAGAGTCCACTCCTAGAACACAATCCCCTATCACAGGTGGGGCATACATGATCAAGGTTAGACATCTGGGTGTTGTGTGTTCTGTCTATTCGAGCAGCTCGTTTTCTCTGTGCCTCAACGGTACGATGATTCTCAGCTAAGCGGGTTCCTCTTGTGTTGTTACAGCGCCACATTTGGCGATCTTGCGCAAGGGATTCCCAGCACGAGTTGTCTATATCGAAGCATTTCAGAAACACTTTAAGAGTGTCTTTAAAGCTTTTTATGTCCACCAAAAGAACATCTACCCCTTTCAAGTTCGCTATACATCAACTGTTTTGGGATGCGTTTATCAGGCATCCGAGAAACGTGACCGGCCCATCTTATTTGGGCCTTCTCCAACAGGCCCGCTTCATAATACTTACATAATAGTTAACTACTTACAATAGTTCAGAAAGTCAGCAATAGTTACAGCGATAGTACAGCGGAACCACTATAAATAAGCATCAATATTCTTCTTAGAGCGCTCCGTATCAACCACCTGTTAAATCACTCTTTGTGATTTGTATGTGATCTGAGCCTAAGAGCAATCGTACGTTGTGCCAGTTATGCACATACACATCAGATTTGTGCGATGCTTTTTTATTATTTATAATGGTAGCTTCCAGTGGCGTATTCTCCGGGCACGCTAGTTCTGTCGCGCACACCTATGCAGGCCAGAAGGCAAATATAAATAAAGCAATTATTCTGTTACGTACTCACAGCAAAATTTACTAGACAATATTTATAGAGTAGCTATCAGTAGCTGTCTATTGTTGAATTTACGCGGTCTCTAGGGACGGGTTATCCCACTTATGGTGTGTGTTTGCTGTATGTTAGAACTTAGAATTTATGATCCTTGTTTGGCATGTCTCTGAAAATCGCTCAGTGGTTTCCGTCTTAACGCGCACTGGTCTTCGGAATCTAATGCAAACTATAAAGTATTGTGAAGCGAACGAGGGGAGAGGTTGGTTACAGATTGCAGTTTTACATAGAGAATGCGTGCGGAGGAATACCAGCACTAACAATTGAAGGACTTGGGTGTTTAAAAGACGTTTATGTAGAAATGTTCCGACTAAGTACGATTGAAAGATGAACTTGTGACACTTTATTGTTCGGGGCGTTCTACAATAAGTCAGTTGATGACTTACAGAGTTTTAGTTGAAAATCGCAGTCAGGTTGTAAAGAAGTGCTCAAACTGACGGAGATGATCTTGACTATTTCAGCAACCATTGCGTCTATTGAAAGGTCATTTTAAGCATTAAAACGCTGCGTCCTACTTGACATACAGAGGTAGACTATCCTCTGTAACTCACGGGATAGCAGAAATGCTATTCCCAGATCTTACGTGTTCATGCACGAAACCAAGGTTCGTGTCCATGACACGGCAAGAGCTTCAGTTCAAGTATTCGGATCGGTAACACGAAGCTTACAGAGACTATCACGTGCAGATCTACGCAGACAAGTACGCGCCGTCTTATGTTTTTTGTCGATGAAATGGTTAGCTTTTCAGGTTGCAATGAAGAATATCTTGTTTAGAATCCGTCTCGGAATGTTTCTGCCACGGCAATCGGGCAGGAGAATGCGATTCCAGATTCAAGTGTAGCATGTCGAAGCGGAAATACCTGTCTATCTAAAAAAAATTGCCCGTGTTCAACATGTTCGTAGCATTGAATATAGGCTTATCTCGTAACTCAGGCTCAGAAAATAAGATGGTCACAATTTACTGTTAGAAGCAAGTAATGTCCTATTTCAGCAGTTTCATCAGGGACGGGTATAAGCATTAAGCAACAATTAATGCCTTTACGATCAAGTATTAGTCCAGTCTTATTCTTTGTCTAATGCTTTAGAGTCAGAACAAAAATAAGTGATCGCACAGAATTTCAAGAAGGAGAATGGTTGCACATGAAACAGAGGAAAAAGTATGATTAAACAAAATATTCCCTTAGGGGCAATAACTATCGTTACGTAATAGATAAATTGGCATTCTTCATATCACAGTGAGGTTAATAAACACATATTTAATAAAAGTAAACCTATTTCCATTCACAGTATGGTGCTCATAACAAAGTAGAAAGTCTGTAGGGCCATCTCTTCTTCTCCTCCTTACAGTGATGGTGCACATAACAAGAGAATAGATGAAAGCATCTCTCCCTCCCACAGTGATGGTGCACATAACAAGAGAATAGATGAAAGCACTTCTCCCACTATCCTAACAAGTGTGAGATTCTCTGACTTGAGGTTCATCGACTTGAGTTAACAACTAATTGATTCTGTGGGGAAATATAGAACTTACTTGTCCAGAAGTCAAATAGTTTGATTGTTACAACTGACATGACAAAACACATTTGAGAGATTGTGTATTTCGATAATGAGAACAGATTTTTGCTTTCTTTTCTCTTAAACGTCAACTCTAATGACTCTAGTACAGTAATTCCCACGATTCAGTGCAGTTAAAAAAACATTTTTACTTTACAAATAATAAAACCCGAACAACTCCCATTTGTGTGTGTGTGTTTGTTTACAGATAGTTGACATTAAATTTTGTATGAAAATGGTTGCATTTAGAAGTACATTAGTAAGAACACAATTATGACAAATTACAATGTTTTTTCTTTAAAAATCATAAAGGAAGTAAAAACATGCTTTTATGAATGACTTCTTGTCATATCTCATATGGAGAAAAAAAAAGGGGGGAGAAGGGGAGAAGAGGGGAAGAGGAGAGTGGTGCTTATTATTATTTTTCTGTTTTACTTCAAAGTCCAAATTGCTGTACAAGTCAGTTCAAGAAGTTCATGATTGACTAAATGTTACTCATTCTACGTCCTAGCAATACTACAGCTTATTTAAACATTATCTTTCAGCATCTGTGATAGGGTATGCGTATTTATGGTTCCCATTGCTCGCTGGTTAAAACACTGGTCGTGCAACTGGTCCTGGTCGTGCAACTGGTCTTGGTCGTGCAACTCTAAATTACTTAAAAGGTGGTTTAGTTGACAATGTCTAGTGTTACTGTGTCCGTCCCCATGGATGTTGGAGCTTGCATGATTTTATTGGTTTATTTGTATAGGTTAAGTGTTCTCTAGAGCTAGCTTTATTACACCAAGAACAATAGATTTATTACACCAAGAACAATAGATTTATTACACCAAGAACAATAGCTTTATTACACCAAGAACAATAGCTTTATTACACCAAGAACAATATATTTATTACACCAAGAACAATAGATTTTTTAAACCCCAAGAACAATAGCTTTATTCACAAGAACAATAGGCTTTATTAACCAAGAACAATATATTTATTACACCAAGAACAATATATTTATTACATCAAGAAAATAGATTTATTACACCAAGAACAATAGATTTATTAACCAAGAACAATAGATTTATTACACCAAGAACAATAGATTTATTACACCAAGAACAATAGATTTATTACACCAACAATGATTTATTACACCAAGAACAATGATTTATTACACCAAAACAAAGATTTACACAAAACAATAGATTTATTACACAAGAAAATAGATTTTTAACAAGAACAATGTCGTGATCATTTATTCATGTTGTAGTGTTGTAGGCGCAACGACAAGAAGAACATGACCACGAATGTTGTAAGAGGCGACTGATGTAGGCGAGTACGAGTAAAAAGCAGCGAAATATGTACTGGTGCTCGTGGTATAATGAACAATGACACGCCTTAGGTTTGATCCATATAAATCACAAAGTGGGGTTAACACGTGGTCAATATTGATTGTTCGTCGAAGAATATATTTGATCAACTTATAGATTCCTCTCAGCCACTTCCACTTCAGCACTCCACATTGCCAAACATATGCACACACACACACTATCATACACATATTGGCATATACACATTGTATACACACATACATATTATCATACACACGCTTATACATCTTCACAGACACACACATATTGGCACACACACACGGTTACACACATAATCAACATCACCTTCTTCATCCTGTCTACACATTATTTGTTAACCAGTTCGGAAATTGAAATGTCTGCTTCATGTCCGTTGTCAGGATGGAAGAGTCTACTGTTTAACTAGCTATGATCAACAAATCAACCCCTTCCCATATTTCTCTTTTCCTCCCTTCCTCAAACCCTCTGCGACAAGTGACCATTATCATAGTGGCCTGAGGGTGAGTTGGAGTGAGCTGGAACGAACAACGAACCAGACTCTGCTGGTGAGTTGTAAAGGAATAATCCTGTTAACATTTTCTATTTGCTGCCAGAACATCTAAAAATTGTCAGATGTTTGCTCACGGAACTTTCAAAGCAGATCTTCGCTTTGTCCGTCTGCAGATTGCAGAAATCTATACTTCAATAACTCCGTCTTCAGAAGTTGCAAGAGAACAGAAACATTAGCAACAACACTCTGATGTATAAATAAAGAATAGATTTCTGAACACTACCTATAGGTCAGTGTTATGCTATACAAATATGTACTATTGTCTTAAACAGAGATCAGGTACTAGAGCCAAGGGAAGACTAAGAAAAAGATGGTTGACAATATTAAGACCACACAAAAAAAAAACACGGATATAACACAACAGGGGCGACTCATCTGGCCCTGAATCGCAAACTAAAGCTCCCACCCCTACGCTTAATGGCAAGAGTGGACAACTAATTCTAGCATCACGACCTACTATATTTATAGAGTAGGTCGTGCTATCATCCACCTGGGGGGAAACAACAGACTATAGAATAGATAGGCAACTATGGAGAACGAAAGGTATTTAACTATGAAAAATGAGGGAAATGTAACTATGAAAAATGAGAGAAATGTAACTATGAAACAGAGGAAATGTAACTATGAAACATGAGGAAATGTAACTATGAAACATGAGGGAAATGTAACTATGAAACAAGAGGGAAATGTAACTATGAAACATGAGGGAAATGTAACTATGAAACATGAGGGAAATGTAACTATGAAACATGAGGGAAATGTAACTATGAAACATGAGGGAAATGTAACTATGAAACATGAGGGAAATGTAACTATGAAACATGAGGGAAATGTAACTATGAAACATGAGGGAAATGTAACTATGAAACATGAGGGAAATGTAACTATGAAACAAGAGGGAAATGTAACTATGAAACATGAGGGAAATGTAACTATGAAACAAGAGGGAAATGTAACTATGAAACATGAGGGAAATGTAACTATGAAACATGAGGGAAATGTAACTATGAAACAAGAGGGAAATGTAACTATGAAACATGAGGGAAATGTAACTATGAAACAGAGGAAATGTAACTATGAAACATGAGGGAAATGTAACTATGAAACAAGAGGGAAATGTAACTATGAAACATGAGGGAAATGTAACTATGAAAAATGAGGGGAAAATTTTAACTATGAAAAACTAGAGAGGAAGTAACCCATAGACGAGAGGGATGGTAACTTATCGAAAGGAATGCAACTATGGAAAACAACTGCGATGGTAACTTGCGGGAGAAATAGGTGGACAATGAGAGAAAACATTTAGGAAAAATTAGAGGGGAATAGACAAGACACTAGGAAAAGATGGAATAGACAAAGAGTTAGGAAAGCAATTAGGAAATTAGATGGGAATAGACAAGACGTTAGAAAGCTAACTAGGAAAATTAGATGGAATAGACAACACGAGTTGAACTAGGAAAAAATTAGATGGGAATAGACAAGACGTTAGGAAAGCAACTAGGAAAATTTAGATGGGAATAGACAAGACGAGTTAGAAAGCAACTAGAAAAATTAGATGGGAATAGACAAGACGAGTTAGAAGCAACTAGGGAAAATTAGATGGAATAGACAAGACGAGTTAGGGAAGCAACTAGGAAAATTAGATGGAATAGACAGACGAGTTAGGAAAGCAACTAGGAAAAATTAGATGGGAATAGACAAGACGAGTTAGGAAAGCAACTAGGAAAAATAGGAATCAGAGGTTAGGAGCAACTAGAAAATGGGAATAGACAGCAAGTTAGGAAAGCAACTAGGAAAAATTAGAGGGAATAGACAAGAAAAGTTAGGAAAGCAACTAGGGAAAATTAGATGGGAATAGACAAGCAGTTAGGAAAGCAACTAGGAAAAGTGAAATAGAAAGTTGATTTGAGAGAAAAGTAAAATAGAAAGGCAATGTGGGTACTTACGTAGATAGGAACAAGACAGGATTAACTAAAAAATGGAGAAAGAGAAGCCAGCCCACAGTCAGACATGTAACCAATATGTCCCAGCTGAGAACTGGAAGATTATAATTGCCAACATTAAGTAGGAAATAGCCAGACGTTTTGCAAAATGACCACCATGTTCGGACACTCGGTAAAGTAGGTACTAATCGATAAGATGACCAGTCTGTGAGATTTTCTTCCGGTGGTGACGTAATGCTGATAGACTTGGACATATGTTAGGATATTCTAAAAGCTGATTGAATCAAATATATAATCAGCTTACTGTTTGTTGATATTTTCACATTAATCATCCTTTGATCTCTAACCTATATCTATGAATTGTTAAAGAAAGATATGCCTTTCAAACGTTGGAAATGACACTAGTCAAGTTCTGAATTTATTCCCTCGTGGTCTCCTCGGTTTATCTCTCATTTGATTGTGATGTCCATGTGAATACACGAGTACACAGGGTATTTCCCCGAGCTAGGAATAAAGTTTGTACTTTTCAATACTTGCAGATATGGCTTCTGGTGGTGGTACAATGGAACGGAACAGATTTCTAAATCTTGTCTTCACATCTCAGAGGGATGTTTGAGACTCATTTTGTGATGCTGGGTAAAATGTCAGGGCGAGGTGGTCTTCTCCAAGGAGACATTGTATCGAATTTTTTACAAACTAAAGTGGAGACTCTTACAAACTAAGGAGGACTCAAACTAAAAGGGACACTTATCGATTCTCTTACAAACTCAAGGGGACATGGTGGTGATTTACAAACTCAAGGGAAATTATGTGACTTACAAGCTAGGGGACATGTTGTGATTATTTACAAACTCGATGGGGACATGTAGTGATTGTGTACAAAGCTCATGGGGACAGGGTTAGTGAATCTTACTAAAGACATGAGTGAAAAACAATATGTGATTCTGCTGACAACATCCCAATGAAGTTACATAAGGTCGATGATCTCGACAGCTCAATTTGTTCACATCGTGCAACAGACCAGCCATGACTAACGAAGAGGACGAATCATCTTTGATGTAGTCAGACATTATGTGTACTAAACAACCAGCTAAAAGACAATAAACTCAATCATTCTTACATTTCTTCTAGATAAGTAACTAGCAGCATCAAATTCTTATCGAAACTGAAAACCCTTCCAGCACGTAATATAGCATCTGCCCCTGCTTTTCTGAACAGGACCATGTTTCTTGAAGTTTGTTAAAAATGCTGAACTTTCCGGGCATAATTATTGGATTTATCAATTGATTTGTGCTATGATTCTGTATTATAGTTGGTGTTCTTTATAGTTGGTGTTACCCGCCTGTCCAGTGTGTTCGTAGTACGTTGGACGACGGGTGATAAGCCCCCTGGGAGTGCGGTTCAATTCCGAGGGCTGGAAGAAAAGTCATAGGTTCTCCAGGCTTACAGTGCTCGTGGCACCGAACCGAAGGGTTACGATGTCCATGGCACCGAGCCGAAGAGCTGAAAGCTCAAGTGCTTCTGGATCGCAAAAATATTGGTCTTTCAGTTGGTGTTTAGCCGGTTCTTACAGCGGTGTTCTTGTCAGCGACAGAGATTATTCGCTTCATACCAGTAACAAATGATTTAAATTAGTCTTACGTCTTGAGATAACCCAAAAGTAGTTCAGTCTTGGGTTGAAAACTCCGTGCTAGCATGCCCACTATAATCTCTCAACTACAAACAAACATGAAAATATTATCTAGAGCCGTGATAACACAGGATTAGAAGCACTTTTTTCGTGGACTGGTGGTCAGTCCCAGGCTTGAAATCCACAGATGGGTTGAGATTTTAACAGAACTTATTCAGTTTGATCATGTCTCTGTTGGGTGGAGTGTCAGTCTCTATTCGGTTTGGTGACAGCCTCTTCTGAGTGGCAGCCTCTACTGGGTGGTGTCAGCCTCTATTGGGTGGCTGTCTATGCTGAGATGGTAGCCTCTAGTGGGTGGGGTGGCAGCCTCTACTGGGTGCGGTAGCAGCCTATATTGGGTGGTGTGGAAGCTCTATCGGGTGGTATGGCATCCTCTATTGGGTGCGGTGACATCTATTTGGTGTGATGACATATATTGGGTGTGATGACATCTATTGGGTGTGATGACATATTGGGTGGCGTGTTGTCTCTAATGAGTGGGGTGGCAGTCTCTAATGGTGGCAGTCAATACTATGTAACAGCCTGTAGTAGGCATCATAGAAACAATAGGAACTAGAGGTTGCCGGTGCGATGTTTACCTCCTCATAATCATCGTGTTCGGTTGAACAAATCAAAATACGAGTCGAACATCGCATTCCCCAGTGTACCTAACACGTGGTACGAAAACGAGTAGTTCATCTTGTATTTTACTATCGAAAGTTCTAGCTATAAAGTTGAGGTTAACCAGGCTCAACTGTTGTTGATTTCAACTTGATTGACACTTCAAATGAATATTGCCTTCTGGGAACTATAATAATTAATTGATGACCTTGCTGGACAGTCAGACCCCAAGGATATGAGACCTGAAGTGGGGGATAAGAAAACACGAGGTCATCTTGACATGAAATGAGACCCTAGATGAAACACTCATCTAATATCTGCAAGCGGTTTCATAAAATATTGTGACATTTTTGTTTGTACTCTTGTGTTTTCTGTATTTTGTGGATGAAATGTATTTGATTATATGTTCTGTTTCTAGTGACATGTCTCCTGTTATGTGTTTCTTTAAGTGGGTATCATGGGTCTGTTCATTTCAGTGTCTTTGCGTGCTATTGGAACTGTCAGCATGTATACTCCATATTGTCTAATGGAAGTGTTTCTATTGAAGAATTTGATTTTTATAGATTGATTGACAGGACTATCATCATTGCACTTCGGTGAGTAACCATGTGTGCTCCGATCTCTTCTTATAAGGAAGATCTCAGCTGCAGTGCATGAACTCCGTAGCACCGGTCAGAGTCCCAAAGTAGTTTTGAAGATGGTAAAGATATTTTTGGAGAAATTTTATTTAAAAAAATCTTTTCTAATGAATTTGTCCAGGCAGCGGCATTCCAGCCTGCTCTTCTCGATTGTGAACTGTCACGATTGCTTTTTCATGCTTATCACTTCGATTCATGAAGGAAGCTCATCACTAACTAACTGAGGTGTCAGGAATGGTGTACAAAGTGGTATCAGGGGTGTTAGAAGAGATGTCACAGAAGTTGTGTATGTGATGTTGTCAGGAGCGGTGTCAGGAGTTGTTTTAGGAGTGGTCAGGAGCGGTGTCAGGAGTTGTTTTAGGAGTGGTAACCAATAGCCAGGAGTTGTTTTAGGAGTGGTAACCAATAGTCAGGAGTTGTTTTAGGAGTGGTCAGGAGCGGTGTCAGGAGTTGTTTTAGGAGTGGTAACCAATAGCCAGGAGTTGTTTTAGGAGTAGTAACCAATAGTCAGGAGTTGTTTTAGGAGTGGTAACCAATAGTCAGTATATACATTGCCTAGGAATATACACAATCACCCCCAATTCCTTTTATTACTTTCAACTTTTGCTTATAACTTTTAACACATTTCTTATCTCAGTCACTCGATTAGTTATTATCTGATTAGCAGATCTCTGTCAGACACCGATTATCAGATTGTCCGATTACCAGATCTCTGTCAGACACCGATTACCATATTGCCCGATTACCAGATCTCTGTTGAGTGACAGACAGATGTCAGTTACCCTGGTCTGCTTTGACATCATTGTTCACTTTATCAAAGACTAGTAATCTACTTAGCGGCCACCAATAGGCGTGTCCTTGTCGACTTTCTTTGAAATCACATTTAGTATTGTGTGGAATCACCAGAAGAACAACACATCAAAGAACTATCTACCATCCGTATCTTGTTGGTCTGTCAAATTACTGTGTCAATGACAACTGTACTACAGTTGCTGTCAGAATGGGGTATCCTATCAAGTTTTCTCAGTGTCTGCCGTTTCCGTATTTTCAGAGGCGACGCAAGTGGCATAAGTAAGTAAAGTGACCCTTTTTCATAATTCAGTGTTAGGCTCATATATTTCAGTCATCGTCGGCACACGATGGGTGATGTGGTCACGCCCGCCGCCTTTACTTCTCAGTACTTTACCTGTTATCCTAATTAAGGCTGGGACTGAGCCGCCTGAGAGCCGTCATGATCGGACAAATATTCCACGCCCACTGTGAACTTGAACCACAAGCTTAAGAAGTGAGTTCACTAACAACTACCGACCGAGTGCTTACCGTGTCCCGACCGAGTGGTTACCGGGGCCCGACCGAGTGGTTACCGGGGCCCGACCGAGTGCTTACCGTGTCCCGACCGAGTGGTTACCGGGGCCCAAATTTGGGGTGCAAAGAATAGAACCAGTTACCTGCCACGCATGTCGTAAGAGGCGGCTAAGGAGGTTTGCCTGAAATCGGACGCACGTGTCCTAAACGTGTCAAAGTCTATGCGTTCAGGGGCCTACCAAACCAATGTGCAACGTCGTATACACGTTCTTGGCAAAGATCAAAGATATCACAAAGAGTGATTAAAATTGGTTGTAAAGAACGAATACAAAGAAGAAGACTAATAACTACGCTACTGCAGCTTCTACAGACTGCGCAACTGCAGCTCTCTCACAGACTGCGCTACTGCAGCTCTCTCACAGACTGCGCAACTGCAGCTCTCTCACAAACATTATTGGTTCCAAAATATCCCACAAGACCGTTACTTAAAACTGGGTGCCACAGAAGTGATGGTTCAGCGCTCTAGTACTACAATGTGATATGGCGACTAGAAGATCCAGAAACAATGCACACAACACTAGCGAACCATGTTCCAGTCAGCCAGGGCGGTGAACACTTACCGAAGACACCAACAGAAGAAGCGATCGTAGTTTCCAAGATGACGATGTAGACTGCTGCTTCCATAGAAAACCCCCTCCCAAGACTGACTTCATTGCTTTTGGTTTTACCTCATATGGATCAGTCCTCGCCGCCTGTGACCACACACTAAATGACATATGTGGAGTGATCATGATGATCAGACGATGAAACTAACAACAAAACTGTCGCATTTATCTCTGATTTCTTCATGTGTGTTGCTGGTGAATCTTGTATTTCTACACATTTTTGCAAAACAAAATATCACTTTAGTGAAGTTAATGTCCCTGGACGTGATGGGGAAATTACAGGTCCAGGGGGAAATTACAGTTTTTAAGTGACATGTAGACAGACTATCTCTAACCAATGATCTTAAGATACATTGTTGGCAAGAGGAGGTAGAGGGAGGTAGAGGAGTGTAGAGTGAGGAGAGGAATGTAGAGGAGGTAGGGAGGTAGAGGAGGAGTTTGACAGAGCTAAGTATGTGTAGGTGAAGAACAGAGAGATAATGAAAGTGTGGGAGTGAGTTGTATGTTAGGGAGAGAGAGAGAGAAGTTTGTTGGAATGGAAGATAGGAAGAGAAGTGTTTAAGGAAAGGAGTGAGGGAGACTGAGATGATGAAGAAGAAATTAAGGGGAAAAAAGAGTGCAGTTACAGGAGTGAGTGGGTGATATAGAAAAAGATGAGTATGTGAGAGTTTGTGAGATATTTACACCTGACACGGAAGCTAATGAAAAAAGGGCAAGAATATATCAGTGACACTAGAACACCTCCTCCGTAGATACTGCATTCGGAGAGTGCACATATTGTGTAGGGACATTTGACAAACCGCACAAAGACAAATAGCACAAGTAATGAAATAGAAAAAGTGCAGATTAAATAGATTATCGAATCTAATAATTACATAAAATGAAAACCGATGTAACGAGAAATTAAAGACAAGTCAAATATATGGATTTCACATTAAGAGAGAGATAGAGGAGGAAGGTCGGTTGGGGGTGGTGTGTGGAAGAAAGATGAGAATTTGTATATTATTTAATAAGTTGGTAACATGCTGCTTCAGTGATAGCGTGCTGTGAAAATTATGTGCATCCATACTAGCTTGGTTCAAATATTGTCGGTGTGTACACGTTACGTGGTTGGACTACAGGAGACCCTGATCCTTTACTTAGGGATTTAAATTACAAGTACATCTGAAGTCGGAGTAAGGATCGCCTGAATAGCGAGGGACATTGATAAAAAAAAGCAAGCACTCACGCACAATCAATCATATGTGTCAAATTAGGTACCAGGGCTAGGTTCGAATTTATAGATGGCGAAAAAAAGACTCGTTGTTAGGTTGAAAGTCTGTACCTCGGCGTAAAGTGGCTGTACCTCGGCGTAAAGTGGCTGTACCTCGGCGTAAAGTGGCTGTTCCTCGGCGTAAAGTGGCTGTTCCTGGCGAAAGCGTAAAGTGGCTGTACCTCGGTGTTAAAAGGTTGTACCTCGGCGTTGAAAGGTTGTATCTCAGCATTGAAAGGTTGTACCTCAGCATTGAAAAGTTGTACCTCAGCATTGAAATGTTGTATCTCGGCATTGAAAGGTTGTACCTCGGCATTCAAAGGTTGTATCTCAGCATTGAAAGGTTGTACCTCAGCGTTGAAAGGTTGTACCTCAGCATTGAAAGGTTGTACCTCAGCATTGAAAGGTTGTACCTCAGCATTGAAAAGTTTTACCTCAGCATTGAAAGGTTGTTACATTCTCAGCATTGAAAGGTTGTATCTCAGCATTGAAAGGTTGTACCTCAGCATTGAAAGGTTGTACCTCAGCATTGAAAGGTTGTATCTCAGCATTGAAAGGTTGTACCTCAGCATTGAAAGGTTGTACATCAGCATTGAAAGGTTGTACCTCAGCGTTGAGTAGCTGTTATTTCATACAAAATAAAGAAACCTCAAAATCCTCCAATAAACAGAAGAGACAAACAAAAGAATATATAAATATCTCGAAATACATAATCAGGACAAGAGACACAAGAGGCCGGGTATTAGCGAACTTTATAGCACCGGCGAGGGTCTCCGATGAAATTAAGGAGACGGTCAAAAATATTTTGTACCAATTTTTGTTGTAACAATTTTTTTAATGAATTTTGCCCGTGCTGCGATTTTCCAGCCTGCTCTTTTCGATTTTCAACCTTTTCCAAGGCTTTTTATAGTGACTCAACATGAATACGGGAGCTACGTGTTATCGTCTGTCTTCTATAGGACTAGAAACTCAATCACACCTACACTGAGATCAGGGATGTCTGGAAAAGTATCTCGATGGCTCCACGAGAGAGACCACGAGAGCGAACCTAGTACTTTTGAACTGAGAGGTGAGCCCCTTCTCCTCCCTCCCAAAAAAATATTACTGAAGTTTTCTTTGGAGAGTAAGATTCTATTCGCGGTACCATGAACAAGAAAAAAAAACAACCGATCCAGACCACCGCTGCTACCGGCTCGAGATCTTCAATTTCCGGCTTCATCTATATAAGGTAACGAACCGTGGAAATTTTCACCAGCTCCAGAGATTTCTACCGGCTCGTAGACGATAAGTGCCGCCAGCTCAGCAAGCTGGTATTAGTAGGTGAATTTAGTAGTCAAATAATCGGGTAGCTAGGGAGTGTTAGGGATGTAATTGTTTGATGGCTAATTGAATTTCTGGTCATGAGGTGGGTATACATTGGTTGTGTTTGTGTTATTGTTTTATGTGGCGTCTACTAAATTGTTTTGTTTATGTGGCGTCACTAACATTGTTATTGTTTTATGTGGGCGTCTACTAACATTGTTATTGTTTTATGTGGGCGTCTACTAACATTGTTATTGTTTTATGTGGGCGTCTACTAACATTGTTATTGTTTTATGTGGGCGTCTACTAACATTGTTATTGTTTTATGTGGGCGTCTACTAACATTGTTATTGTTTTATGTGGGCGTCTATAACTTGCATGTTTTACTGGCGTCATTGAAGCTTGTTATTGTTTAAACCATGAGACAGATTGCCCATATGAAGCTGCATGTTTAAACCATGAGACGGATTGCCCATATGAAGCTGCATGTTTAAACCATGAGACGGATTGCCCATATGAAGCTGCATGCATGTTGAGTTCCTATGAGACGTCACACATATTGCTTTTCTGTTAGAGGTGCTGTCAACTATATTGTTTGTTTGAGCGCTACTATTTTTTTTATGTGGTACTAATATTGTTTGTTATGTGGGCGTCTATAATTTTTTTGTTTATGTGGTCTACTAATATTGTTTTTGTTTTATGCGTCTACTAATATTTTTTTTATGTGCGTCTACAATATTGTTTTATGGTCTATAATATTTTTTATGGCGTTCTTTGCCTTCGGTTTCGTATGCCTTAAACCAGGAGGATTGCTTGAAGCTGGTCAGTTAGTCCTGAGACCTACCATAGCTTTTTCTGTGAGGCGACTGTCAACATTTGTTTGTTGACGATCTGTTTGTCGTTATAGGTGATGTGAGGGCAATTCAAACAACAGATGGACATTATCATCATCAGGTGCCGTCTCCACATCGAAGATTGGCTGCAATGAATGTCCAGCATCCTCTGTCTTTCGCCTTGGTGTTGCACACTGCCAGACCGTAACCTGTCCATTTCTTTAAGTTTCCCTTCCACTTTCTCGGTCTTCCTCTTGCTCTCCCTCTCAACTTTCCCTCTAGTAAGATTTTATCATGGTGTCATGTTTTTATGTACCCAAAATACTTTACTTGTCTGAATTTTATTTCTCTTAATAATTGTTTCTTCATCCTAGTTTTCCTCAAACTTGTTGGACATACAACTATGGCATCATGATTTCAGGGATTCATATGAAAATAAATAATAAAGTATAAATGACAAGACTAAAGAATAAGTAAATTACAGACCGAAATATTATTAGTATTTTTGTAGAACAAGGAAAGATAGATACAGAAATAATAGTTAACTTTAACGATGACTTTGTTAGTCTGACTTTGTGTCCCTAGAACTGGGATGTAATGTCTGGGCCCACTACCTGTAATGGGGATCATGAACTTGTGTCGGATGTAGTATAAAAACAGGCTTGAGAGCAGAAGAAGAAGCAAAAATCACCGGTTAGGAGATCTCTATCTCGATGTAGTAACTCAAATTTGATATCAACAGAGAAGATAGGTAAGAATGAGGACTGGATGAGGACTTAGTAGTAGATACTGACCAAAACTATATTTTCATTATCAGACGAAAATGGTAGGTTTCAGCCAATAACGAAAATGCTAATTCTGTCGGTTACTTGAGAGTATATGAGTATGTACTTTGTGAAGAAAGGACGGATATGGACACGGGTCAATGAAGAATTGTTTGTTTGTATTCTTACAACTATATGTACCTGTCAGGTAATGATAGATGAGGTGCAGGGGCAGACATGTAGAGAGAGTGTGATTGCAGGAACACACCAGTGGAGAGAGAGAGAGAGAGAGAGAGAGAGAGAAAGGGAGATGGAGTGCTTGATCTGACAACCATGGAGAGGGAGTGCTTGATCTGACAACCATGGAGAGAGAGAGAGAGGGAGAGAGAGAGAGATGAAAGGAGAGAGATAAAAGAAGAGATGAAAGGAAGAGATGAAAGGAAGAGATGAAAGGGAAGAGATAAAAGGAGAGAGATGAAAGGAAGAGATGAAAGGAGAGAGATGAAAGGAGAGAGATGAAAGGAAGAGATGAAAGGAGAGAGATGAAAGGAGAGAGATGAAAGGAGAGATGAAAGGAGAGATGAAAGGAGAGATGAAAGGAGAGATGCAAGGAGAGATGAAAGGAGAGATGAAAGGAGAGATGAAAGGAGAGATGAAAGGAGAGAGATGAAAGGAGAGAGATGAAAGGAGAGATGAAAGGAGGGAGAGATGAAAGGAGAGATGAAAGGAGAGAGAGATGAAAGGAGAGAGAGATGAAAGGAGAGATGAAAGGAGAGAGAGATGAAAGGAGAGAGATGAAAGGAGAGAGATGAAAAAGGGGGAGATGAAAGGAGAGAGAGAGAGATGAAAGGACAGAGAGATGAAAGGAAAGTAGACCGTTATGATAGAAGAGGGAGATGAAATAGGTAGAATATAGGACTTATTGAGATGGACAGACAGGTAGAATAAGAATAGAGGACATATTAAGATGGCTCTTGTTTCCTGAAGAATTTACTTCTAATTGTGTTATTCTCTTAATGATATTACTGCCCTCTCTTGATCCTCCAACTGAGGATAGAAAGACGAAAGTTTTCTATGCAATGAGATTTGTAAAAAGGACACGAGTAATGAAGCATAGAGAGGCTAAAAATCTGGAAGAAAACAGAATAAGAAGCAGCTCGCAGACTGATCGGACATCTCAGTGACTTAAGCAGCAAAGAAGACACTCACGCATCGCTGACTGTCCTCAATAACAGACCTGTTGAAGTGCAAGTGATTGATTGCCACAGAACACTGAAAACTCAGAGCTAGACTCGTGAGTATGTTTGACGTAACAGGTCGTAGGCATCCAATCGGAAAACACAATCAAGGACGTGAATAGTTAGTCCTTGTCAGCGACACCAAACTATTTATTCATGAAATTATCACCCTTCTTTGTCCAGCAGTGGTGAACAACCGTACATCACAACTCTTTTTTCCAGCAGTGGTGAACAACAGTACATCCCAACTCTTTTATTTGATTTTTAAAACATTTGTCTGTTTGTCTGTATGTATATATGTTACCTATTACAGCAGTGTTGTACAAGTGGTCATGGCGCCGGTGTGGTACATCCCTCTCTTCTTCTTCTTCTTCGCGTTCGTTCTTTACGACCAACTTTAATCACTCTTTGTGATATGTTTGATCTTTGCCAAGAACGTGTATACGTTGCACATTGGTTTAGTAGGCCCTAAACGCATAGACTTCTACACATTTAGGACACATGCATCCGATTTCAGCCAAACCTCCTTAGTCGCCTCTTACGACATGCGTGGCAGGTAACAGTGGTTCTATTCTTTACACCCCAAATTTGGGCCCGGTAACCACTCGGGCGGGTACATCCCTGGCGCCCTAATTTGTTCCTGCGGTTAATATGATAGGCCGAAAACTTCCGTTTCGGATGCGCTCGTCCTACATTAGTAGGGACTTAAGGGGGGCGCCAACTTTCTAATCATTCTTGGCAATGACAGTTTATAATATCACAATATCTCACTGACAGCAACCTACCCGCTAGCCACATTGTTAAGACACCCACACATCTCACTGACAGCAACCTACCCGCTAGCTATATTGTTAAGACACCCAAACATCTCACTGACAGCAACCTACCCGCTAGCCACATTGTTAAGACACCCACACATCTCACTGACAGCAACCTACCCGCTAGTCCCATTGTTAAGACACCCACACATCTCACTGACAGCATCCTACCCGCTAGCCACATTGTTAAGACACCCACACATCTCACTGACAGCAACCTACCCGCTAGTCACATTGTTAAGACACCCACACATCTCACTGACAGCAACCTACCCGCTAGCCACATTGTTAAGACACCCAAACATCTCACTGACAGCAACCTACCCGCTAGCCACATTGTTAAGACACCCAAACATCTCACTGACAGCAACCTACCCGCTAGCCACATTGTTAAGACACCCACACATCTCACTGACAGCTAAGCAACAGATGATCAATATCTTGAACAATTTCTCCACTTGTTACATCCTTCCAAAAGGAAAAGTCGTGTCTAGAGTTCTGTCCTGGCTACCTTGTCTCCATCCTGTCATCTCCTGGTTGTCCCCAACAATAGACGACACAAATCCGAGTTTTTCTTGTCCTTTTCAACAATCTTAATATGACAGAGACAGTTAATGAACTTTCTGTTGCTTCTTCTGTCAACTTTTCCAAATCATTTCATACTCCCGGTCTGGATGACATCTGTGGAAACTGAAGGTCATTGGAGAGTATTGTTGTGTTGTATTGTTGCTAAGATACCTCATATTTCGGACGGAATACAAGAATATCTTTTCTTTGATTCATTTAGAAGAGAGAGAGAAAGTGAGAGAGGGAAAAAATACATTTGCGTCATATTTCATCAATGGTTTATTTTTTTTAAATAAAATATTTTTTTCTAAATGTGTTAAAATATTCTCTAATAAATCATTCTTCCTTTCTGTCTTTCTCTTACACTCCCTCTCTCTCTCTACTTTCTATTTACCTTTCTTGTCTTTCATTTCTCTCTCTGCCTCTCTCCTTTCTATTTGTCTCGTTTCAATTTCACTGTCTTTCTTTTTCTTGTAAAGAAATGATTGATAAAATACAATATTTGGTGATTCTCTGTGACGTGCATGTAAGGTATTCGCGTCTGGCTTTCAAGGAATAAAGGTTCGTACCCAGCGTGAACCTATGGTGATATATTTCTAGTGATCCCTGATCTCAATGTAGAGGAGATCGAGTTCCCAGTCATATCGAAGACCGGCGATAAAATATAAGTGTCACATTCAAGTTGAGCATTGAAAAGAAGCCTTTACAATTGACAATCGATAAGTGTTTGGTGTAGTTGTAGCTGTAACTGTAGTTGTAACTGTATACTGATGGTTAGGGTTGAAGTAGTTGTAGTAACGATATACTGATAGTTGGGGTTGATACAGTTGTTGTCGTAGTAGAGATATATTGATGGTTGCTGTTGTAGTTGTAATAGTAGCGATGTAGTGATAGCTGTGGTTATAGTTGTAGAATAGTTACAGTAGTGTAGGCTGTAAGTGGTAGGCCGTAAGTGGCTTGTAATGATGGATGTACCAATGTTTTACGCTAGTGGACGTGAGTTAGAAATCGAAGTAACAACTATTATATTTGTTACAGAATTGTGGACAATGCAAACCCAGGATGAAGCTGGGGACTTCAAGTATGGTACAAGATCAAACACTAGCGTCTGTGGCGTAGCGGTAGTCAGCTCAATCACAACCCAAGAGTACCTGGTTCAAATTACAAATCGTGTAATTTGGAAGCAAATTTGTTCCCGTGAAGGTTTAGCAAACAGTAAAAATAGATATCAACGTTCAGAAAGCAATGATAAACTACTGAAAGTATAAGTGGTGTCTACAAAATAAACGACTCGCTTATTGCGGTTGATACCGACGTCCAGTAAAGGTTATGGGAAAAACAGAGACTCAAATGGTTTGGCCACTTGGTCAGAATGAATCCGAATACACCAGTTGCAAGAGCGTACAACCTGAAAATGGAATCATCAAGAGGAAAGGGCAGACCAAGAAAAGATGGGTTGATGGAGTTACAGACATCTTAAAACTCCACAATACCACACCATATCAAGCGACCGAGCGTGCATTATCTCGGAAACCGATCATCAGTTAAACCTGCTACGCCTAGCGGCAAAAAGCAGAGAAGGACAAAAGAAAGAAAGAATACTTGCGAATAATGAAAATAAAAAACCCAGAACCGACTGGGTTCATGAAGTATGGACTCCAGCCTTGAAGAGAATGAAGAGAAAGAATAAGAAAAGACAAGAAAAAGAGAAGGTATATTGTGATAGATGAAATATCTGAGGATGACATGGGGTGTGATAGAGAATACAGCATAGAAGAGATAAATGGGAAATAAATCATTGACTTTTGATACCAAGGGCAATAACTCAACTTATTTATTGATTTCTGGGTCTAAGGGGCAATAAATGAGATATCAGATCTGACAATGACCGTACTCCACCTCAAAGTAGTGCTCATGGTAGTAGGCTGTATTACTGCAGTCTATCTAATGGAGATAGGGTCAAGGAGTAAAATACGGACATAAAATGGATGTGTCTGGCAGAAAGTCTTAGATTCGGCTGTAAACTGTGACATACTGTAACAAATGCCATGTTCATGGACAAACTGGAAATAAGGTTAACTTTGATCTTAGCCAATAGGCTGAGAAAATATTTCTTATATCAATAAATATACGAGTATGTCCCTGATGTTTACAACATGTGGTTCTACGTCATTCATTGGGTCCCTACATGATTGTAGTTAACAAAACACAAAGGGATCCACGTGGAGATTGGATTAGGTACGTAGAGAAGGCGTAGGCTGCCAAGTCCATTTGCCAGTTAATAAATTCAACAAAAAGTTGCCAGTAGCTGTTCCGTAGCTTTCGTGTTTCAGGTATATCGTAAATAATTTCTACATAAGTTACACTTTTGTTTGTAAAGAACTGAAATAAGAATTTGCTAGTATATTTTTTTTAATTTAAAAAAAAAAAAAAAAAATTATCGCTACTTAATATGTTCCCAGTTTTGCCTTCGACTTACCACTATGTTCCCAGTTACGCTCTTTACTGTTCATTATGTTCCCAGTTGCATCCTCGACTTACTAATATGTTCCCAGTTGAGTTTTAATACTGCTTCTAGTTGCGATAATCTGATTCAATGTGTTGTTTTCATTATGATACGTAATTATTACTTATAGACGCTTGTACATATTACGTTGTGAGACCTACTCTGCCGGACCAAATTGCCCTGATATTGCATACTTCCTTGCAAACTACCATACACAATAGCAATGGTACTAATCAGGACCAACAAAGGAAGATAAATATAATAAAAATGGGACTGAGTATATATGGAACGCCCTGCACGTTGGAACGTCAATAAACTAAACATGATGTTAGTTGTAATCGAGATGTCACTTTTACTGTTTCCACAACTTTGTTTTAAAGTCCTGGTGGACAGTGACCAGATATCTAACCATAATTTGATAGCACCAACAGGAATTGAGATCGTTAGAAGAAATGCCAGAACGCAAGACAGAAAAGTCTTTAAGAACAATTGGAGCATTGCTGATTTGACTATCTAGATCGGAGAAATATTGTTTGGTTAAGTGTCCACAGAGCCAAGAGACTGTTTCATGGATTTGTGAGCCCAGAGACTGTTCAGGGTTGTGAGCCAAGGAAATGTTTCATGGATTTGTGAGCCAAGAGAATGTTTCATGGATTTGTGAGCCAAGAGATTTCGGATTGTGAGCAAGACTGTTTCATGGATTTGTGAGTCAAGAGAAGTTTCATGGATTTGTGAGCCAAGAGACTGTTTCATGGATTTGTGAACCAAGAGACTGTTTCATGGATTTGTGAGCCAAGAGACTGTTTCATGGATTTATTAACCAAGAGACTGTTTCATGGATTTGTGAACCAAGAGACTGTTTCATGGATTGTAACCAGAGGACAATGTTCACTGCCAGTACAATCTATTCTTCATTTCATGAAACCGGTTCGCAAACCATTCACACAGTATATATATTGGATTCTTCATTTCATGAAACCGGTTCGCAAACCATTCACACAGTATATATAGTGGATTCTTCATTTCATGAAACCAGTTCGCAAACCATTCACACAGTATATATAGTCGATTCTTCATTTCATGGAACCAGTTCGTAAACCATTCACACAGTATATATAGTCGATTCTTCATTTCATGGAACCGGTTCGTAAACCGTTTACATGGCACAATCGCTTCTTCAATCACTTAACTTATTCACTACCGGATTTTTTTCGCATCTGGACGGAATTATTTTTAGCTTTAAAATATTGCACACATACTTTAGCTAAACTAAAATATTGTTTCTAAATATTATTTAAAGTTGTACTTTTTATTTATCAAATTAAAGATAAATGAATGTACTTTCACAAAATATTTACTATATCCGAAAATTTTGTTTTTACTATGCAATGAAAATTATTAGCATGAATTAAAAAAATAACTGAAATTGTAAGAACAAAAATCCAACGTGACAAGGGCCTTGATGAACAATATGTGGAATAAATCAGTCTAACTGCTGCTCTCTTTATATATGTAATACGTTCTGTGCGCACACGATACGAGGTTGGACAGCAGGAATCCCTGATCATTTATTTACTTGGGGATGATCTAAATTACATGTACCACTGAAGTAGGAGAAAGGCTCACCTGAATGGCGAGTGACACTGGTGAGAAGGAACTCAAGACTTCACGTAATAATCAAACAGAGGCGCCATGACGACACATGAAACTATAACAGCCCGAGCAAGAAAAAATTTGTTTCTATGGATTCAGGATATAACTGATGGTTTGAGCTGCAGGGGCGGGACATTTGGGCTATGAGAGAGAGAGAGAGACAAAGAGTGAGTGAGACAGAGAGAGAGACAGAGAGTGAGTGTGAGAGAGATTGGGGATTCCGAAGGACTGTTAACGTGGCAAAGTTCTGCTAGGACAAACTATTTGATGAAGATGATGATGATGACTTCGCCCTAGAGTAAAAGGGATACTGTATTAGTGTGTCCATCTGTCAATATATTTATATACTACGGTTTACTTGGACCTACACATGTCCAGTAATGTTTGGTAATGTCTGGTATTGTCTGGTAATGTCAGGTATTGTCTGGTATTGTCTGGAAACAAGTTGTGGAAAGAGATTTAACAAGAACACAATACAGACATGACAAAACAAGATGGAAACAGACTTCAGAAAAAGCACCACTAGAGTCCGTCTTATTTGTAAGAATTACAAACAAAACAAACACGCTAAATCACATATTCTTTCAAATACACGTTAAATCACATATCGTATCAAACACAAGCTAAATCATATATTAAATCAAATGCGATAAAAAAAGAAGTACGCGTGGAAGAAAAAAAAATGTAAACTTAGGATAAACAAACAAACAAGTAAGTCTAACAGACATTTCAATAAAATAAAATAGACTGAGCGAAGACAGACAGTAGACAGAATCCAGACAGTAGAAATCAAACACCCGATCAAGATTGCCTGAAGCACGTACGGAGTCTGAGCAGAACTATCCTCGTCGCCATTATTCTCTTCTGCATGGCCAGTCTGCTGACAATACCAGATTTATTTATACTTGTCCTTGTTTATTGATATTTATATGACTGCATGTCTCTATTCCAGGGGTTCTCAAAATGTCCCATGTAGTTCCCAGAGTAGAGAAGCATAGAAGCACTATTCTCACAAGTCGTTAAAAGCGACTAACAGGGTAGATAGAACAGGTGACTGCTGCACACTGTTAAAAAGGAAACGGCTACTGAAACAGAGAGAGAGAGAGAGAGAGAGAGAGAGAGAGAGAGAGAGAGAGAGAGAGAGAGAGAGAAGAAAGAATAATCCAAACTGCTCATGAAGATCTCGATGGTGTTGGAGAGAAAGGCACAACATCGAATTGATAAGAAAATGTGTCTCTATGTGCGTGTGGGAGCAATGAAAGCTGATGATGATAATGATGACGTGTCTCTAATTTCTCATTTATTTTCTATATTTCAACCTGGATGTCATTTACGGATCAAGAATCCCGATGTTCGAAACTAAAGAAAAACAAAATATGAGAACCACTGTTTGAACTGAAACACCATCTACCACTAACTTAAGGGATGTCCTTGTACTTGTTTTCCTGTATCACAAGTCACGTGGCACCAGTAATAACCATTTTAACAACCGCGTGACTTGTATTCCCCATCGACCAATGCGATCTGTTTGTTCATATTATATTTGTGTAAGTAATCTGTCAATTGAAATCTAATGCATGGATACATCTACTCTTGCCATCCAATTTGATTTTATCTCCTCTATCTCTAATTGTTATCACATATATCTCTAATTTTCATTCTAGTTCCGTAATTTGCTCGATATTTCTAAGCGATGTGAGGAAACATACCAACCTGAGGTGGTCAGAGCTAATCAGATCAGATCTGGAGAAAACCGAGGGGTGGCTGAGGTGATACTTAATAAATTGGCGTTTGAGGACTAAATTAAAAAGAAAAGAGGAAATTTAATGGTCGCATGGCTAGTGCAATCGCTGCGAAACTGTTCAGATTATAATTTTTATTTATGCCCCAACAGAAAAATATCCTTGGCCTTACCGTGAATTGAACACGTGTCGCCGCATGGGAGCCGTCTCTAATCCATTCGGCCAGACGCTAGTCCGGACAAAGATACTCTACATGTCTGTAATGTTCACTTTTACATGTCTGTAATGTTCACTATACATGTCTGTAATGTTCACTCTGTATGTCTGTAATGTTCACTCTATATGTCTGTAATGTTCACTCTACATGTCTGTAATGTTCACTCTGTATGTCTGTAATGTTCACTCTGTATGTCTGTAATGTTCACTCTGTATGTCTGTAATGTTCACTGTACATGTCTGTAATGTTCACTGTACATGTCTGTAATGTTCACTCTACATGTCTGTAATGTTTACTCTGTATGTCTGTAATGTTCACTCTGTATGTCTGTAATGTTCACTCTACATGTCTGTAATGTTCACTCTGTATGTCTGTAATGTTCACTCTGTATGTCTGTAATGTTCACTATACATGTCTGTAATGTTCACTATACATGTCTGTAATGTTCACTCTGTATGTCTGTAATGTTCACTATATATGTCTGTAATGTTCACTATACATGTCTGTAATGTTCACTTACAGTCTGTAATGTTCACTCTACATGTCTGTAATGTTCACTCTGTATGTCTGTAATGTTCACTCTGTATGTCTGTAATGTTCACTCTGTATGTCTGTAATGTTCACTCTGTATGTCTGTAATGTTCACTATATGTCTGTAATGTTCACTATACATGCCTGTAATGTTCACTATACTATGCTGTAATGTTCACTCTGTATGTCTGTAATGTTCACTTACATGTCTGTAATGTTCACTCTACATGTCTGTAATGTTCACTCTGTATGTCTGTAATGTTCACTCTGTATGTCTGTAATGTTCACTATACATGTCTGTAATGTTCACTATACATGTCTGTAATGTTCACTCTGTATGTCTGTAATGTTCACTCTGTATGTCTGTAATGTTCACTATACATGTCTGTAATGTTCACTATACATGTCTGTAATGTTCACTCTACATGTCTGTAATGTTCACTCTGTATGTCTGTAATGTTCACTCTGTATGTCTGTAATGTTCACTATATATGTCTGTAATGTTCACTCTATATGTCTGTAATGTTCACTCTGTATGTCTGTAATGTTCACTTCATGTCTGTAATGTTCACTCTGATGTCGTAATGTTCACTCTATGTCTGTAATGTTCACTATACATGCCTGTAATGTTCACTATACATGCCTGTAATGTTCACTCTGTATGTCTGTAATGTTCACTCTACATGTCTGTAATGTTCACTCTACATGTCTGTAATGTTCACTATACATGTCTGTAATGTTCACTCTACATGTCTGTAATGTTCACTCTGTATGTCTGTAATGTTCACTCTGTATGTCTGTAATGTTCACTCTGTATGTCTGTAATGTTCACTCTGTATGTCTGTAATGTTCACTATACATGTCTGTAATGTTCACTCTACATGTCTGTAATGTTCACTCTACATGTCTGTAATGTTCACTCTGTATGTCTGTAATGTTCACTCTGTATGTCTGTAATGTTCACTCTACATGTCTGTAATGTTCACCTGTACGTCGTATGTTCACTTTTGTCTGTAATGTTCACTATACATGTCTGTAATGTTCACTCTGTATGTCTGTAATGTTCACTATACATGTCTGTAATGTTCACTCTGTATGTCTGTAATGTTCACTCTACATGTCTGTAATGTTCACCTTATGTCTGTAATGTTCACTCTGTATGTCTGTAATGTTCATTGTATGTCTGTAATGTTACATACATGTCTGTAATGTTACTATACATGTCTGTAATGTTCTACTATACATGTCTATTAGAAGTCAGAAATGAAGAATGTGCAAGGTTACATAGAGACAGTACTGACATACGAAGCTAGTAATGACAATAAATAAACAGCAACATATTTGGCAGCCACATGTTGTGGTTTACAGAACAATGCTAAACATTTCTAGAATGACAACCTTGGATGAAAGAGACGAAGGCACAAAAAAGATAGAAGCACATATACAGATAGAAGCACATATAAAGATAGAAGGCACATATACAGATAGAAGCACATATAAAGATGATGGAGGGCAGATATAAAGATAGAAGATGAAAGCACATATAAGGATAGAATACACAATAATCTTTCTTTCTTGTGTCTTAACCAGGGGCCATGTTTGGCACTGATAGAGATTTGGAATAAATATAAGTTGTCAACGTTACAAAGAGAGATAGGGTGAGAAACGAGAATATCAGAAGCATCGTTGGTACTATACCATACATACAGTACATCGAGAAACAAAGAATCATGTGGTTCAGCCATCTAATGAGATTGGAACCACATTTACTACGTGCCTACAATAATCGACGCTCAGGGCGCACAGCACGAGGCAGGCCAAGAACACGATGGATACATAAGATCGCAGAGTCCCTGAGAAAGCATGGACTGGAAACGTCAAGCGCAACACACCTGGAACAAGATAGAAAACTAACTTCCCCACGGCAAGTGTGGTTAAGATAAGACACAATAATGCTGAAACAACACATGAGTCGCACTCTTATTTTATCCACTCTTTCTTCACCTTCCCCGCATCTAATAATGTTGACAAATATTTATGTCCTTCCAGACATTTATCTTCCTGGTCCGGAACTAGCCTAGTCTTGTCAAATTACAAAGTGACATCTCTGGAATATTTGATCACACTTTAATATTTACTCTTTATTTCTTGTTTATTTTGTGTCTTTCACCCTGTCTTCATCATCTTCTTTATTTCTGTTTTCTTCTTTCATTTTGTGTCTGTCTGCTACACTTTCTACATGGGCAAGTAATGAGTGAACTATTTTCTAGCAATTAATGAGTTCGGTAATTAGTGTATTTTGGTGTCACCAACAAGCTAAGTGGTGAATGTTTGCGAAATTTATGAGTTACGTGATTTGTGATTCTTTGAGAATTGAGAAACTCGTTGCAACTATTTGTAGAATTGTTTTGCAACATTTGCGTTGTATTTGCACCATTGGCGTTGCATTTGTAACATTGGCGTTGTATTTGCAACATTGGCGTTGTATTTGTAACATTGACGTTTTATTTGCAACATTGGCGTTGTATTTGTAACATTGGCGTTGTATTTGTAACATTGGCGTTGAATTTGTAACATTGGCGTGTATTGCAACATTCGTTGTATTTGTAATATTGGCGTTGTATTTGTAACATTGGCGTTGTATTTGCAACATTGCGTGTATTTGTAACATTGACGTTGTATTTGCAACATTGGCATTGTATTTGTAACATTGGCATTGTATTTGTAACATTGGCGTTGCATTTGTAACATTGGCGTTGTATTTGTAATATTGACGTACTTGCAACATTACAGTTGTATTTCGAACATTGTAGGCATGTTATGCAACTGTGCTTGCGTATACATTAAAACTATTACAAAGAATTGCAAAAGAGATAAATTATGTAGGAATGTACGCGGTCTGTCGTCGACACATCGGGGTAGTAGATGTTACTGTTTGAAAACCTTTGATGCGAATTATGTGAGAAATATGTGATTTCTAATTGTGTGAGAAATATTTCACGATGACAGGATAATGTGGTGGTGGACGATGGGAGGGGGAAACAGAGAGAGAGAGAGAGATAGACAGAGAGAGATAAAGATAAGACATACAGACAAGGCAGATAGAAAAGATTGATAGACAATGCAGATAGAAAGAAGAAACTGAGTCAGATATATTACTTCAATTCAAAAACCCAAACTTTGAATTTTTCAGAATTTTTTTTTATATAAAGCACACTGATGGTATTCGATTATCTCAAATATCGATTAGCCCTAAGGTTACTGGTATCGATGTTTGCGGTATCGATTAGTCAGCCGTGTTTGTTTATTGCTCAAAACTGTGCAGGATTTCACACAACTCCCATCTGCTCCTGAGACGCGAGCGTCTCTGGTGATATGACCTTCACGTTAGTCTTGTCTCAATCGCCACCGTTTAATCTTCCGTGGAACTGCTGGGCGCATTTCTCTGGAAGCAGACGACATGATGGCAGCCATAGATATCGCACTCTTGCATATCACAAACTTTGAATATCAGATGCGGCCAACCGGAAGGATATATTCATGTCAAAGGTTAAACGTTATGGTAGATCTGCAGCGGTTATCAAACCTCACTCGAAATGGTGTAGTTCACTTATGATAAGGACATAAGCCTTCACGCAGATGTTATACAGATTACCATATTAGACGCCCTGACTGTGCATGAATCCATACCGGGTGTACAAAGGATGGGGGGAACCTGACAGCTCGGTCTCGTGGGAGTAGGGTTAAATATATGAAGAATCTTCTCTGTGGGGTGGAAGTAAAGTGTTCACTTCTTGCTCTAAGGGTTCTCGGTTCAAATCCCCTCCTGGAGCGATCGGAATATTTATTTTAACAGAGGCGTGGAGGCAAGGTGCTCGCCTCCCGCTCCAATGGTACTATGTTCAGTCCATTTGTGGAACGATCAGGATAAAAGCTTACAGAGCACGTTGATGTCGATGTATGAGGTGAGTTCAAGTTCCTAGTCCTGCTGGAAACTGACGATAAAAGAATAAGTCCTGTGTTCACGCTTTGCATGCAAAATAACTGGTAGCTAAAAATTGAAGAGTGTACTGCAAAGCCGTTGCCTAAGAAAAGTTCTTTTAAAATATTACAGTCCAAGCTATGGATAACCCACAAAGAATATCAACTGACGAGCTTCACATGGGCAGCCTATCTAATAACTTAAACTGAGCATATGATACTCATCGCAAAGAAGAAGAAGACAAAGACGACGTCGTCATAGAGACATCCGTGTTAGTACAAGCCCACCTATTTTATGAATGCAAGTAGTCTACTAAAAATGTCATGAAAATAAAATGAATAAAAATAGTTATGTACATTGTAACTTCATAAATGTAGTTAAATTATTGATGATATAGTCATGCTGTTGCAGACGCTGACCAATAGAAGCTTCTTCGTAATGATATTATTTCTGAAGGGCAGATGATTCCACGCACGAATGCTCACAAATATTTTAATAATACATCGTGCTATTCTATTGAGTCTTTATTGAAACCGGTAATTAAACTCACAACTCTCCCCTCCAGGCGCTCTTATCACTTAACTTAATGGATGTAAGAACTGTCTCGCGTGTGCGAGTTTGTAATAGTTGACTGAACTTACTCATAACATTTCCGTGTTAAGAGAATTGTTGCATTATCTTTAGTTTCGACCGTCTTCTACAAATTTAATGCTCTGGGTTGGTTCTAAGCCTTCTTTCATATTAAACACGCCTTAAAGATTATTCCAGAACGAAATCAATAATTAGAACAATATGGTACTACGAACATAACTTAACATAACAGAATAACAATATGTTTCTAGGATCTCATTTCTTGCTCTAACAGAACAGCCTTCAGGGAATCTATTTTGAATATGGGAAACTGGAGAACCCCCAGAAATCATCAAAAATTAAAATTCAATTTGGTAAACGAAGACAGACATGAAATACGAGAGATTGTTTAAGATTGTTCCCGCTCAAGAATGATAAGCCCTTTTTTTAAAAGTAAGCGTTAAAATTGAACAAAAGTGTTTCTGTTAAGCTGTTATATTTTAACGGATTTTCCCTAGAATCAATCATTAGGTCATTATGGATCACCGGAAACAGGGGAGAAATAATGAGAAAGAAAATGGAAGTATAGAAGAAATGTTAAAAGTGGGAACAACAGAGATAATGAATTTTAATTATAACAAAAGTAAAGATATCGTTTCAATACCAGGGGATATATTGAGGAATATAATGCCACTAAGTTTTTTTTTATTGACCACCGCCACGCGATGTGTTAGATAAATATCACGCTAGTAAGAGAGAGAGAGAGAGAGAGAGAGAGAGAGAGAGAATAAGATAAGAGAAAGATGGAAAGGGAGATGGAAGAATGATAAAACTGAGAATTAAGAGACAATGGGAAGAAAGAATGTAAAGAAAAGAGAATGAAATTGAGAGGGAATGCGATGTAAGGAAACATACAGATCTGAGGTGGTCAGACCGGATCAGATCTGGAGAAAACTGTGGGAGGTTGCGATAATACTGAATAAAAGTGTTGCTATGGACAAAGACATGTATATTACAGTATTACATGAGCAAGGACAAATAAATGATGAAGTAATACCAATATGTGCTGAGCATGTTGAGTGAGTGGTGACTCATACATACAGGAAGTGTATTGTGACTCATACATACAGGAAGAGTATTGTGACTCATACATACAGGAAGTGTATTGTGACTCATACATACAGGAAGTGTATTGTGAGTGAATGATGAATCAACGTTAAGAGTACAGTGACTGCTTTATGTGTGAATATTATTATAATTTTCTACTTCTTCTTCCTTCGCCCGCTACGAATTACGGCGTAGCCATGGCGCAACTAACTTAATTTTTGCATGTTTTTATAGTTGTCAGTCTTTCTCTTTCTCCCCTTCTCCGCCCCGCTATACAGGCTTCGTCTTCAAATGTATTATTATTCTATTATTCTTGTACTGTTATACGTTACACGGCACGTGCAAGCAATTTTTCCACATCTTTTATCCTTGGGAAATTAAGTGGTCCTATTGGTCAGTTTATAATTTCATATATATATATATATCCCAACGGTTATTTTTTTTTCTAAGTATTCCTGTTTTCCTGTTGAGTCAACATACAATGCTAACTCACAAGTTAATGTCTAGTGAAGTATGAGTCTAGTGTACTTTTTCAGTCAACATACAGTGCTCACTCACAAGTTGGAGTCTAGTGTACTTTTTCAGTCAACATACAGTGCTCACTCACAAGTTGGAGTCAGGTACTGTTTCAACATAAACTAAAACGAGCAAACCATATTTGGTATAGATGTATGAAACCAGGTCAACATATGCACTTGACAACAGAGAAATGAAACAGTTTGAGAACTTACCCGCTGTTCTACATCTATAAACAGATTCCTTCCATATTCTGAAAGTGGCCAGTCAATTCGTAAACTGTCTGAAACAGACAATGAACAAAACATAAAATTGAGAGGAAATAATGTTCAACAATATATGGAACATATCATTGGGTGTGAGGGAAAGAGAAGAACATATATGCAACAAATGTCCAACAATACTACAACAATACTACAACAGATGTCCAACAATACTGCAACAGATGTCCAACAATACTGCTACAATAATACTACAACAAATAGAACAGGGAAGGATGTTGTATGTTCATTATGAACGTGTTCCTCATATGAACATGATATGTTTATGATTATTATGTGTTTACTCGCCTGTGTGTTGTTGGGCCTCACAAGGGGAGCAAAGAATACTACCACTGCGATCTACAAGGCATGTCGTAAGGGGCGCACGAGACGATTGGGGTAGGGACCTAGGGAAGCTACCCTATTATATAAAAAGCGTCGTATATTAGCAAATGCCGCGTCATATGATCAAATGTCACGTCATATCAGCAATGTCGCGCATATCAGCAATATCACGCCATATCAGCAAATGTCGCGTCCTATCAGCAAATGTCGCGTCCTATCAGCAAATGTCGCGTCCTATCAGCAAATATCGCGTCATATCAGTAAATGTCGCGTCATATCTTAGTAAATGTCGCGTCATATCAGCAAATGTCGCGTCATATATTAGCAAGTGTCGCGTTATATATTAGCAATGTCGCGTCAAAATACTAGCAAATGCCGCGTCATATATATTAGCAAATGCTGCGTTATATATTAGCAAATGTCACGCCATATTAGCAAATGTCACGCCATATTAATAAATGTCACGCCATATTAATAAATGTCACGCCATATCAGCAAATGTCGCGTCATATCAGCAAATGTCGCGTCATATATACTAGCAAATGCCGCGTCATATATATTAGCAAATGCTGCGTTATATATTAGCAAATGTCACGCCATATCAGCAAATGGCACGTCCTATCAGTAAATAAGGCGTCCTATCAGCAATGTTATATCATATGCCGCGTCATATTAGCAAATGTCACGCCATATCAGCAAATGTCACGCCTATCAGCAAATGTCGCGTCATATCAGCAAATGTTACCTCATCATATGCCGCGTCATATCAGCAAATGTTACTCATCATGCCGCGTCATATTAGCAAATGCCGCGTCATATATTAGCAAATGTCACGCCATATCAGCAAATGTCGCGCAATATCAGCAAATGTCACGCCATATCAGAAAATGTCACGCCATAACAGCAACTGTCACGTCATATCAGCAAATATTGCGTCGTATCAGCAAATGTGGCATATTATCAATATTTGTGAAATAAAAATCCCAATGTGAGAAATATCGTTCGATTCTTATGATATTTTACAACTCAAAAATTGATGTAGTTTGTTGCTCTTATAGCAGCGAAAATATTATCTACAAGTTGGTACACAGCTTACAGAGCACACTAAGCGCAGCCTCCTGCGCAGCTTGAAGCACAATCAAGTACAACTGTAACACCGCTTTTAGGGCGGTATAGGACGGGGGGAACATGAGCCTGAGAAATTGAATGCCGTATGCCTAAAGCAGTCGCCAGGAAACTATTCAGGTTAGAATTTTTTCTGTATGCCTCCGACAGCAAAAAAAACCTCCGTGCTCTTAACTGGGAGTAAACACGGGTCTCCATAGTGGGAGCGCTCGCTCATCTAATCCATTCAGTCAGACGCTCTGTGCTTATATTGAGCCCTTTCTAGTCGTGAGCTAGTTAGAGAGTTTATGGGAGAGTTCTGCATTTGTTTTATGAATAAATCATGCACGTTCCTACAGAAATATGACATCTAAATAATCACACAATTTGGAGCCTGCAGTAATTATTCAGGGACATGCTGTAGACATTTTCTTAACGATTTTCTAGATCTCCATGTTTATATTCATGTTTGTGTATGTCAATGAGTGTGTTTGCTGGTTAGTATGTTTATCGCGTATTTCCACTAATTTGTTTGCAACACCGAATGTACACAAGGTAGTTGTTTCACGCAGTGACATTTTACGCATGAACATTTTAGACTTGTGATATTTTTAAAGAGCTGCTTCCATTGCTCTCACCATACATACCATCTACTCAAGGCACGAATCACTATACTCAAAGCACAAATTATTACTAACAACCAGTGGCGGCTCAGCATTAAGGGCCAGTGGGACCGAACCCATCGAAAATAATGTGTAGCGTATATTAATTATTTTATAAAATATGTGTTCATATTTATTACTTTTAACGTTGAAAGTTGAATATATAACATTAAATATTATATACAGTCTGAAATTCAGAGTCTTTCATCCTTAATTAGTATACTTCACGCATTTGCAGCTCATTACTATTTTTACGATCAGTATAAATGTGATCTATTTAGACAGTCTGTTAACATGGCGACCTCTGACCTCTCACGACTGGTTATTTAGAGCAGACAAATGTGTGATTTTCATTCATTCAGTAGGAAATTCGAACGCAACCAAGTCAGTGCAAAGTTAAACGGTGTTATTGCACACAAAATTAGTCCGGGTGCGTAAATACCGAATGACTATATATATATATATATGTGTGTGTGTGTAATTAAAAGTAATATAAATAATGAAGAAAACCATCATATAATAGTTCACGGTATAAGACCGTTCTATCAATATACACCTGTGCACGAAAATGTACATTTAGACAAGTTGTGACCGAATTTAGAAAGTTGTCAATTCTTTCATAAGAAACGACACTTAATGAGTAGTTTTGTACCTTATATGCTATATCATTTTAGTAAAGGAAGGGTAACTTCCTGGACTAGAAAAATAATAGTAAATATTAAAATATAACCTAACCCAAAACCATAATTTTTCGAAAATATTTGTTGGCCCTACCAACAAAAATGCTCATGAGCCGCTACTACTAACAACGCCACGAAACATATATTTCAATGCACAAATCATCAATCTGAGCGCACAAATCATCTATCTCAACGTACAATTCATTGTTTTAAAAAAAAACTATTTTGTCCTATGAACCCTAAAAATCACACAGAAACCGTATGTGCTGGTCTACAGATCTGCTAACTTGCACAATGAAATAGTATGTGCTGGTCTACAGATCTGCTAACTTGCACAATGAAACCGTATGTGCTGGTCTACAGATCTGCTAACTTGCACAATGAAATCGTATGTGCTGGTCTACAGGTCTCAGTTGGTCTGCTAACTTGCACAATGAAATCGTATGTGCTGGTCTACAGGTCTGTATGGTCTGCTAACTTGCACAGTGAAATCACACTAAGTCTCAAATCACATACCGAGCACAAAAAGTGGTTTAACAAATGATTGGTGTCCAGCGAACACAGAAGAAGAATTAAAATGTACATTTAGAAATGTTACTTAAATAGTGAACCTTGTTGTTTACTTTGTGCAAGTTTTCTGAAGCTGTTGGGCACATACCGCAAGCCGAATTGGGACTAAGAAGAGTGAGAGAGTGTGTTTATATGTGTCTATATGTGTTTTTCTGTGTGTCTTGTGGGTCTCGGTGCGTGTGTCGTCTGTGTGTATGTGCTTCTGTCTGTGTCTCTGCGTTGTCTCTGCGCATGTGTCGTCTGTGTGTGTATATACGTGTTTATGTGTGTATGTGCGTATATATGTGAATGCGTCTGTGTGTCTCTGCGTGTGTGTGTGTGAGTGTGTGTATGTGTGCCTGTGTTCTTGTGTATGTGTGCCTACGTCTTATGTCCGTGCCCATGTGTGTGGGCGAGCTGAATAAACAAACATCAATTCTCCATCAAACAAAACAATATTTATCTCTTCCATCAAACTGTTTATTCAGACAAAACTCCCAATACCTGAAACTCTTGTATCCTGTGGCCATGGATAATCTTATCCAAGACGAGCCACAACAACTACAATTGAAAATGCATTACATTTTTCTATTTTAAACACACACAAAACACACAACAACATAATCAACCCATAGTTGCAGGTGTTCTGCTCTCTTTCTTTGCTTTCTCTTATGATTCCCCAATAATCGGATGGAAATTTCTTCACAAATATTTTAAACCATTAAGAAAATATGTTGTGCCAAGATTAGAGATTGTTAGAATTGCGTATTAACAAATAACAAATTGCTGTGGCATTATAGGAAAGCCTGTAATGCGTTATAATGTTCAATAATAACCATTGTCCATTTCTTCAGTCTGAGGTATCGCCAGTGTTAGCAATAATTAATATAATGATCTCCGAGACAGCCAGCCATTAGCGGTTACAACTAAGAGGATTCCGGAGGTTGTTTTTTTTTAAGATATGAAAAAAATAACAAGGTGTAAGTCGAATAAATTTGATAAGATTTTTTTCTTCTAATATTTTGATCATTTTAAGTTCTCGAATTTGTGGACAGATTCGACAAGGACATGGCGTTATATGATGATGATGAATTTCTGTAGAAAATAATGCATTAAAATGTCAGATTTGACTAATAACTTCGATTCTCCAGAACTTTTAGTCCGAGGCTAAGTCTTTGCCTAATGTTCGAATCCTGACCCACGCCGTTATGTTCACAAGTGCATTTTTTTTCAAGAGACCCCTATGATTGTTGACGAAGCTACAGAGTTCGTGCTTTGCGCACTACTTTCGGTAGGAAACGTGCTATTTCTGCGGAGAGCACTGAGCTATGTGAGGTAAAACCCGGTGCAGTGAAGTCAATCCTTCGGCTTTAGACCTTATTTTCTCTCCAAAAGGTTATTTCTTATTTTTCATCTTGCTTGGCCTATCCGCTTTGATATTACCAAAACAAGGCTCGTCATTAGGTTGAAAGCAGTGTGTCTCGACGTAAACAAGCTTTGACAGCCTATATAACAAACAAACACATAAACGGTGTTTTATTTTTAGCACAGTTGACCAACAGATATCCATATCTCGAGATTGGAGAACATTGTGAAGTTGTACTCTGTCGTTGACACACACTAGGTGGAAAGGGCTGAGCACGTATAGCATTGCCATGCGTGCAGAAACATTGAATCTAATTTGTTTTTGGGGTTTTTTCTCAATCAAATGTGAAAGTAACAAGACAACATCAAACATCTGAAAATATCAGTAGAACAACGGGCAAACAAAATGATATACATTTAGAGGTTTCAGAAATTTGCAGCTGAACGACAGTGTAAGAAACAGTTGCAACAACACACAGCTGCCACAACAAACATGCAACAACACACAGCTGCCACAACAAACACTGCACACAACTTGCACAACAAACACGCAACAACAACATGCCACAACAAACGCAAACAAATGCACAACACACAGTGCAACAACAAACAGCTGCAACAACACAGCTGCACAACAAACATGCAACAACAACAGCTGCCACAACAAACATCTGCCACAACAAACTCAACTAACAAACATGCCAACGAACAACAGCCACAACAAACATGCAACAACACACAGCTGCACAACACACAGCTGCACAACAAAATGAACAACCACAGCTGCACAACAAACATGCAACAACACACAGCTGCCACAACAAACATGCAACAACACACAGCTGCCACAACAAACATGCAACAACACACAGCTGCCACAACAAACATGCAACAACACACAGCTGCCACAACAAACATGCAACAACACACAGCTGCCACAACAAACATGCAACAACACACAGCTGCCACAACAAACAGCTGCCACAACAAACATGCAACAACACACAGCTGCCACAACAAACATGCAACAACACACAGCTGCCACAACAAACATGCAACAACACACAGCTGCCACAACAAACAGCTGCCACAACAAACATGCAACAACACACAGCTGCCACAACAAACATGACAACACACAGCTGCCACAACAAACATGCAACAACAAACAGCTGTAACAACAGTTGCCACAACATGCAACAACACAGCTGCCACAACATGCAACAACACAGCTGCCACAACACACAGTTGCAACAACAAACAGCTGCAACAACAAATATGCCACAACCAAATGTTACCACAACCAACAGATGGCACAACAAACATGCAGCCACAGCCAACAGCTACCACAGCCAACAGCTACCACAGCCAACAGCTACCACAGCCAACAGCTATCACAGCCAACAGCTACCACAGCCAACAAGACGAACACTAAAATATGCTAGTAAACAAGTTGCAGCAAGCCGACAGTTAACGATGATGAAAGAGATAGCAAAAATCTAATTTAATTTTAACAACCTGCAACACTTTAACAAATATGAAGATAATTAAAATCTAATTAACTAAGACGCCTCCAATACGTGCGCAGTCTAACTCAGCCTTGGTCAATGTCTCATAGCACTAACACAGTAGATCACTAGACGATCTCAGAACTATTAACCCCTTCGTACTTCTAAGCCGATATAATGGCACGCAGTATTTTGTTAAGATGACGCAAAACCAGTGTACTAGCTACTTTAGTTATACATTGCAATACAAAATGCGTTCGGAGGTTTTAAAAACAAATGACGGACTGGAAAGATTAAAAGTTATAGTATCACTGTTATAATATTCCTCTTCAGCACGGAGACTAAAGTGATGACTATACCGGGATGTGAACACCGCTAACTGGTGAGCACGTCCATCTCATTCTCGCTCAGTTACGTCAACTTTACGACCACATGCCACGACAACCGCTATAGCTATAACCGTCGCACACAGCATTGATTGATTCATTCATTGATTGATTCATTGATTGATTCATTGATTGTATTATTGATTCATTATTCATTGACATTATCATTCATCGGTGAGTAACCATGTGTGCTCCGATCTCTTTCTTACACATGACGATCTCAGCGGCAGTGCACGATCACCGTGGCACCGGCGAGGTAAATTTATAATATGGTGACAGTATTTTGTAGGAATTGTATTATTTAATCTTTCTAATGAATTTGTAACTGCCAAGGGTTCTTTTACCTGCTCAAAGAACTGGGACCAACGTTTTATCGTCCGTCTCCGATAGACTAGGGATTCGGTCTCACCTACACTGATATCAGGAATCTCTGGGAAAATATCCAGATGGCACCACGAGGGAGTGAACCTGGTACCTTTAGAACGAGACCCTAACCTCTACTCAACACAGACACTCCCGACACAAGTTGCAACACAGACACTCCCGACACAAGCTGCAACACAGACACTCCCGACACAAGTTGCAACACAGACACTCCCGACACAAGTTGCAACACAGACACTCCCGACACAAGTTGCAACACAGACACTCCCGACACAAGCTGCAACACAGAACACTCCGACACAAGTTGCAACACAGACACTCCCGACACAAGTTGCAACACAGACGCTCCGACACGGTGCACACAGACCTCCGACACAAGCTGCAACACAGACACTCCCGACACAAGCTGCAACACAGACGCTCCCGACACAAGCTGCAACACAGACACTCCCGACACAAGCTGCAACACAGACCCCACAATGCACACAAGCTCCCGACACAAGCTGCAACACAGACGCTCCCGACACAAGCTGCAACACAGACGCTCCCGACACAAGCTGCAACACAGACGCTCCCGACACAAGCTGCAACACAGACCTCCGACACAAGCTGCAACACAGACGCTCCACACAGCTGCACACAGACCTCCGACACAAGTGCAACAACTTAACTGAAAAAATGTCAACTTACTGAGCAGTTTCATACCAGCGCCATCACTACGTTTTTCATAATCATCCAAGTCGCTTATTAAAAATAACAGTAACCAAACCAAGACACTTCTCTCTCTGACCGAATTTTCATGTTGATGTAATCAAAACATACTCATAGAATGCCTGGGTCTGAGAAGACGATTGAGAAATACGGTGACAAAATGTCTGGGAAAGATTTGAAGACGTGTATAAAAGATCCCAGATTTTTGTCGTTCCGCTAGTGCGACCGTTTTCAATTATGCCAATATTTATTAGGTTTTGAAGTTGTCTGACTCGGCAGTTTTTGTCAAAACGAATTAGTCATTTAGAGCTGAGAAAGGGGCTGGTCTGTTTTCTGATGTGTTATTTAGTCTGTTTATATGGCGATCTAAGACACTGGGATGGCAGAAGTGAGTGTAAGTGAAACAGAGAAAAGGAAAAGTATTAGTATAAATTGCAACACTTAGTAACAAATCGCTCATGTGGCTGCCGGGGGCGCAAGGGAAGCAAAGAATAGTGCCACTGCAACCTACAATCATGTCTAGAGGTGACTAATGTAGGCTCTAGGATGCTACCCTAGTAAATAAAGAGTGCATAAATCGGATGTGATGGTACTTGTAGTGCATCCTCCTCTTCGTCTGTACGTTCGTTCTTTACGACCAATTTTAATCACTCTTTGTGATATGTTTGATCTTTGCCACGAACGTGTATACGTTGCACATTGGTTTGGTAGACCCCTAAAGGCATAAGACTTCTACATGTTTAGGACACGTGCATCCGATTTCAGCCAAACCTCCTTAGTAGCCTCTTACGACATGCGTAGCAGGTAACAGTGGTTCTATTTACACCCCAAATTTGGGCCCCGGTAACCACTCGGGCGGGTAGGCGCATAATTGGCACAACATACAATCGCTCTTAGGCTCAGATCACATACAAATCACAGAGTGGTTGACAAGTGGTCGATATGAAGAGTTCGAAGAAGTAACAAATGACCTTTACATGGTCAGTCGTAGACGCATGTTGACATGTGTTGTGTTGTCTGTTCTAGGTCTTTCTTACAGATGGTATTAATTTACATGGTCAGGTAGACGCATGTGACATGTGTGTGTAGATGTTTCAGGTCTTCTTCAGATGGTATTAAAGCTTTACATGGTCAGGTCGTGACGTGTTGACATGTGTTGTAGTATGTTCTAGGTCTTTCTACAGAGGTATTAACAACGTCAATAGGTCTCATAAACTGTCGTTATGACTATAATACCTGTAATGTGCCTGGTGGAATATAATGACGCTGTTAGTGCAGTTGCCTCAAAATTGTTCAGGCTAGGATTTTTATGTATGCCTCCGACAGAAAAAAACCTCGTTGGGCTTACCCACATAGGAACCCGCTCTCTAATCTATTCGGCCAGACGTTCGCTCCACAACAGGATCATAAACATGTCGATGCTTTCGTGAAAAGGGTTGAGAACATATAGATAGGTCTGCTCGTAAGTTGTTTACGTTATTCAACAGCCACCTGATGATGATTAGTGATACCCAGCAACGTAACTGACGTATATAAGTATGTGCATGCTGTCACAACAGACGTATATAATGTAGGCACAACGGACATATAATGTAGACACAACGGACATATAATGTAGGCACAACGGACGTATATAATGTAGACACAACGGACATATAATGTAGGCACAACGGACATATAATGTAGACACAACGGACATATAATGTAGGCACAACGGACATATAATGTAGACACAACGGACATATAATGTAGGCACAACGGACGTATATAATGTAGACACAACGGACATATAATGTAGGCACAACGGACATATAATGTAGACACAACGGACATATACAAAAGTACGAGGATGTGCATGATACAATAAAATTATACAAAGTCTGACATCATGGCACAACAGACGTATACAATGTACGTACATCATGGTACAACAGACATATACAATGTAGGTACATGATGGCACAACAGACATATACAATGTAGGTACATGATGGCACAACAGACATATACAATGTACGTACATGATGGCACAACAGACATATACAATGTAGGCACATCATGGCACCACAGACGTATACAATGTAGGCACATGATATGGCACAACAGACATATACAATGTAGGTACATGATGGCACAACAGACATATACAATGTAGGTACATGATGGCACCTAGACATATACAATGTAGGCACATGATGGACAACGACATATACAATGTAGGTACATGATGGCACAACAGACATATACAATGTAGGCACATGATGGCACCACAGACGTATACAATGTAGGCACATGATGGCACCACAGACATATACAATGTAGGTACATGATGGCACCACAGACATATACAATGTAGGTACATGATGGCACCACAGACATATACAATGTAGGTACATGATGGCACAACAGACATATACAATGTAGGCACATGATGGCACCACAGACATATACAATGTAGGCACATGATGGCACCACAGACATATACAATGTAGGTACATGATGGCACAACAGACATATACAATGTAGGCACATGATGGCACCACAGACATATACAATGTAGGTACATGATGGCACAACAGACGTATACAATGTAGGCACATGATGGCACCACAGACGTATACAATGTAGGTACATGATGGCACCACAGACATATACAATGTAGGTACATGATGGTACAACAGACGTATACAATGTAGGTACATGATGGCACCACAGACATATACAATGTAGGTACATGATGGCACAACAGACATATACAATGTAGGTGCATGATGGCACACAGACATATACAATGTAGGACATGATGGCACCACAGACATATACAATGTAGGCACATGATGGCACCACAGACATATACAATGTAGGTACATGATGGCACAACAGACATATACAATGTAGGTACATGATGGCACCACAGACATATACAATGTAGGCACATGATGGCACCACAGACATATACAATGTAGGTACATGATGGCACAACAGACGTATACAATGTAGGCACATGATGGCACCACAGACATATACAATGTAGGTACATGATGGTACAACAGACGTATACAATGTAGGTACATGATGGCACCACAGACATATACAATGTAGGTACATGATGGCACAACAGACATATACAATGTAGGTACATGATGGCACCACAGACATATACAATGTAGGTACATGATGGCACCACAGACATATACAATGTAGGTACATGATGGCACAACAGACATATACAATGTAGGTACATGATGGCACAACAGACATATACAATGTAGGTACATGATGGCACAACAGACATATACAATGTAGGTACATGATGGCACAACAGACGTATACAATGTAGGCACATGATATGGCACAAAGTAACATAAAAACAACAGATCATGTAACATGTTCTCTGCAGAACGTTGCTCTCATCATAAACCCACCCACATGAAACACTTGATCTCTAGCATGTTCTCTCGTCACCTCCAACGTCATGTTCAATGTTTTTTTAATATCCTGTTGTGGGCCAACGTGAAAGAAAAACATACAGGTTCAACAGTGTATTCACTAAATGTACTAAACTCCATGGCATGAAAATAGAATCCTTAACTTTAAAACAAAATATAAACTGTTTATTTCATTATATTATATCTTTAAAATAATGAAAGAAATTGCTGTTTGAATAAACGAGAGAAAAAACAAATTCAGTAATTACAAATTACTTCCTTTTTGTGGATGGCAGATTCACTTACTTGCTGTGATTTTCTTTATTACCATCATCGTTCGATAATTTTACCTTCTAATTATTTTGACTTTAGATGCGCATCTTTCATAAAGCATTTTCCATACACTTTGATGATACAAAGTAAATTTGTCTACTGTGTTATGTGATAAGCAAAGAACTGATAGTTTTTTCCGTTCACATATGGTGCAACAATGCTTTTCCCCGTTTACAGCTTACTCATAGACATCTAAAACTGTCTTTACTGTCTGTAATGTCGATCTTTAGGGCGGTGTAGGATGTGATGACGTGTCTGTGGAATTTAGAGCCGCATAGTTAGTGCAGTCGTCGTAAAATTGTTGACATTTTTAAAATGTATTCTCCCCACGACGGATGAAATACTCCTTGACTTACGGGTTTGAACCCACGCGCTAATCTATTCGCCAGATGCTTCATTTATCTATTCTGCCAGATGCTTCATATTTATCTATTCTGCCAGATGCTTCATATTTATCTATTCTGCCAGATGCTTCATATTTATCTATTCTGCCAGATGCTTCATATTTATCTATTCTGCCAGATGCTTCATATTTATCTATTCTGCCAGATGCTTCATATTTATCTATTCTGCCAGATGCTTCATATTTATCTATTCTGCCAGATGCTTCATATTTATCTATTCTGCCAGATGCTTCATATTTATCTATTCTGCAGATGCTCATATTTATCAAATGTACATTGTTTTCAAAGCATGCAAAGAGTGGACAATGGTCACGTTGACATATTTCTGCAGGAAAACAAGATGTTCCAAGTTTAAAACTTGTTCTTCAGACACACGAACAGACAATCAATTTTATAATTAAGATACCCGAATAAATAAATTTGTTATATCACTTACGGATATCCGAGAAAATAAAATAACCGTTAATTCGCACAAAACATCAAATTTCCGTTAAAATACAGATCAAATCTAGGAAAAAATCTGGCCAGCAGCAGAGCAAGTCTCGTGAAAATCAATTTTTACAGACAAAAATCGCGTCATCATTTCCTTCCTTAACGCGTCACCATTTCCTGTCTACGACAATTTGGTCACATTGACCTGCTCCCGCGAGTGGTACGCGCGTCTGAAAATAACTCGGACACGCCACGATAGCGTTGGTCGGCTTCTTTGATAATGAGAACTGACACGACGGCAGTTTCAGCTGATGTCGGTGAGATTCAGAGATCAAACTGGCACTGAACATCTGTCGGTGGTGTGGGGATTGGTGACACCTTGTAAGCCGTGTAATGACGTAGTATGTCAGCGTCATCATGTTTGAAAACCGCGTCAACATTCTTGTCTCTTCAATATTTGTTTGAAAGAATGAGAACTCATGTCATCCAGGCAGTCTATGGCTAAGTCAAATCGTTCGCTAGTGTTCTGAAGGTCGTTGGTTCGAATTAGGACATCGTTATTCGGTTCCTATACGCATTTTTCTAGAGACGCCAAGGATTATTGTTGGAGCCTCGGTATTCGTGTGTGTTCTGTGCAATACTTCCGGCAGGAGGAGTGTCGTTTCTGCGGAGGAAATTTTTTTTGGGGGAAGAAGAGGAGAGAAGCAGGTGCAATGAAGCCAATCCTTCGCCTTAAAGCCCTCGCCTTCAAGTTCTTTAAATATTTCATCCTTGCAATAGCAACAAATTAAATGGTTTGGCCACGTAACCAGATTACCCAACAGACAGTTGCCACGTAACCAGATTATCAACAGACAGTGCGCCTCAAAGGGCAATGCTATTTCGAAAACAAAGGATACAAAGACAAAAAGGTCGCGCAAGCAAATAAGCGAGCCACATAAATAAGAATCAGAGAAAGAAACCACGTACGAAGCTCACACAAGGAGCTTGCTCTAGATATGCTTATCAGGGGCCACTGTGTGATGCAAAACAGGACTGAAGAAAGGATAAAAGAATTCATTATACTAATCATGTAATCCTTAGGTACCAAGAAGCTAACACATTACTATAATTCTTTTCATACCTCTGTGGAAGAGCTCTAATCATCATCAACATGTGCCGTATCTATATCGCAGTTAACCATTTCACCCGTCAGAGTCGATATAATGGCTAACTGTATTTTTGTAAGATGTCGCAAAGTCAGTATGCTGGCTAACTTCGTGTAGAGTACAAAGTAAATCTGTCCGAAGGTCAAGTAAATTACGGAGTCAACTGGTTAAGCTGTGATTGATTCTTTTGGCCCGACGTACATTATGCTGTAAGTGCATTATGGTATCAGTGCCAAACCTGGCCACTGGTAGCATCAAACGATATAAGAAAATTAGTCATGACAGAGATGAAGTGTCTACGCAGAATGCTGAAGTATCAAACGATATAAGAAAATTAGTCATGACAGAGATGAAGTGTCTACGCAGAATGCTGGTAGCATCAAACGATATAAGAAAATTAGTCATGACAGAGATGAAGTGTCTACGCAGAATGCTGGAAGCATCAAACGATATAAGAAAATTAGTCATGACAGAGATGAAGTGTCTACGCAGAATGCTGGAAGTATCAAACGATATAAGAAAATTAGTCATGACAGAGATGAAGTGTCTACGCAGAATGCTGGAAGTATCAAACGATATAAGAAAATTAGTCATGACAGAGATGAAGTGTCACGAGAAGCTGGAAGTATCAAACGATATAAAATTAGTCATGACAGAGATGAAGTGTCTAGCAGAATGCTGGAGTATCAAACGATATAAGAAATTAGTCATGACAGATATGAAGTGTCTACGCAGAATGCTGGAAGTATCAAACGATATAAGAAAATTAGTCATGACAGAGATGAAGTGTCTACGCAGAATGCTGGAAGTATCAAACGATATAAGAAAATTAGTCATGACAGAGATGAAGTGTCTACGCAGAATGCTGGAAGTATCAAACGATATAAGAAAATTAGTCATGACAGAGATGAAGTGTCTACGCAGAATGCTGGAAGTATCAAACGATATAAGAAAATTAGTCATGACAGAGATGAAGTGTCTACGCAGAATGCTGGAAGATCAAACGATATAAGAAAATTAGTCATGACAGAGATGAAGTGTTGCAGAATGCTGGTAGCATCAAACGATATAAGAAAATTAGTCATGACAGAGATGAAGTGTCTACGCAGAATGCTGAAGTATCAAACGATATAAGAAAATTAGTCATGACAGAGATGAAGTGTCTACGCAGAATGCTGAAGTATCAAACGATATAAGAAAATTAGTCTGACAGAGATGAAGTGTCTACGCAGAATGCTGAAGTATCAAACGATATAAGAAAATTAGTCATGACAGAGATGAAGTGTCTACGCAGAATGCTGAAGTATCAAACGATATAAGAAAATTAGTCATGCAGAGATGAAGTGTCTACGCAGAATGCTGATGTATCAACGATATAGAAAATTAGTCATGACAGAGATGAAGTGTCTACGCAGAATGCTGTAGATCAAACGATATAAGAAAATTAGTCATGACAGAGATGAAGTGTCTACGCAGAATGCTGGAAGTATCAAACGATATAAGAAAATTAGTCATGACAGAGATGAAGTGTCTATGCAGAATGCTGGAAGTATCAAACGATATAAGAAAATTAGTCATGACAGAGATGAAGTGTCTACGCAGAATGCTGGAAGTATCAAACGATATAAGAAATTAGTCATGACAGAGATGAAGTGTCTACGCAGAATGCTGGAAGTATCAAACGATATAGAAAATTAGTCAGACAAGATGAAGTGTCTAGCAGAATGCTGAAGTATCAAACGATATAAGAAAATTAGTCATGACAGAGATGAAGTGTCTACGCAGAATGCTGAAGTATCAAACGATATAAGAAAATTAGTCAGACAGAGATGAAGTGTCTACGCAGAATGCTGGAAGTATCAAACGATATAAGAAAATTAGTCATGACAGAGATGAAGTGTCTACGCAGAATGCTGGAAGTATCAAACGATATAAGAAAATTAGTCATGACAGAGATGAAGTGTCTACGCAGAATGCTGGTAGCATCAAACGATATAAGAAAATTAGTCATGACAGAGATGAAGTGTCTACGCAGAATGCTGGAAGTATCAAACGATATAAGAAAATTAGTCATGACAGAGATGAAGTGTCTACGCAGAATGCTGGAAGTATCAAGAACAGACCGGTTTAGAAATGAAAATCAGGGAAAAGTGGGTACAACATCAATACTCAACTTCATCAAGAAACAACAAATTAAATTGTTCGGCCACATAAGCAGATTACCAACAGACAGTGCGCGTCTCAAAGAACAATGTTACTCCGATACAATGGATTCAAAACAAAAGGTCGCCAACGCAAAGGGTGGACCTCAGAGATAACACAGGAGACGAAAAACACTTTATGAAGCACGCACAAAAGCACATTCTAGAAATCTCTTCTTACCCTGACGCTGTGAGGCAAACCAGAAATGGAGACAAGAAAGAAAGACGTAAGAGTTCAAGTGTTCTTTTAAAAACTCAAAATAAAGTTATGAATATCACACACAGGAAAGCAGGTAGGACAAGAGTCAAGCATAAAACCAGAAGGTTAATTATTAACATGTGAAGTACCCAATTTGTCGACCCCCCAAAAAATATTCCCAGTCAGGCGATCTTCACAATATTTTTACGCTTGAACATTTTTCTAATGGGGTACCTTCTGCGAATACGATCAAGTCTGCTGGTTTTCGCGTCATCAGCATTTAATGGCGCACTTGCCTGAACATCAGGGAAAAGAGCGTTTGACTTCCTCAGCTATCATCAGCTGTTTGTATTTTCAATATTCCAGGTAATTCTCAAAGCAATTCTTAGTTTATCCTCGTTTTTTTTTTGGATACTTGGTGTTTAGGTACCTGGACTAGAACTGAGTTAGTTACCTGGCGTTTGGATACCTGGACTAGAACTGAGTTAGTTACTTGATGTTTGGATACCTGGACTAGAACTTAGCTAGTTACCTGGCGTTTGGATACATGGACTAGAAATGAGTTAGTTACCTGATGTTTGGATACCTGGACTAGAACTTAGCTAATTATCTGATGTTTGGATACCTGTACTAGAACTTAGCTAATTATCTGATGTTTGGATACCTGGACTAGAACTTAGCTAATTACCTGATGTTTGGATAAGGGGGACATGACTCCCAAGTCTGCTTAGAAAGCGGTAAACTATGGAAACATATCATTAAAATGACAGTGTAAACGTACAATTAGGATCTGGCTTGTGAAAGGATGAAACGTAATTATCAGTTTCACGGAACACTTAGAACCCAGTCACCGTCACAGGTAGTGGTCGTATTTAGTCACCGTCACAGGTAGTGGTCGTAAGTCACCGTCACAGGTAGTGGTTGTATTTAGTCACCGTCACAGGTAGTGGTTGTATTTAGTCACCGTCACAGGTAGTGGTTGTATTTAGTCACCATCACAGGTAGTGGTCGTAAGTCACCATCACAGGTAGTGGTCGTAAGTCACCGTCACAGGTAGTGGTTGTATTTAGTCACCGTCACATGTAGTGGTTGTATTTAGTCACCGTCACAGGTAGTGGTCGTATTTAGTCACCGTCACAGGTAGTGGTCGTATTTAGTCACCGTCACAGGTAGTGGTCGTATTTAGTCACCGTCACAGGTAGTGGTCGTATTTTTGTATTTAGTCACCATCACAGGTAGTGGTCGTAAGTCACCATCACAGGTAGTGGTCGTAAGTCACCGTCACAGGTAGTGGTTGTATTTAGTCACCGTCACATGTAGTGGTTGTATTTAGTCACCGTCACAGGTAGTGGTCGTATTTAGTCACCGTCACAGGTAGTGGTCGTATTTAGTCACCGTCACAGGTAGTGGTCGTATTTAGTCACCGTCACAGGTAGTGGTCGTATTTAGTTACCGTCACAGGTAGTGGTCGTAAGTCACCGTCACAGGTAGTGGTCGTAAGTCACCGTCACAGGTAGTGGTTGTATTTAGTCACCGTCACAGGTAGTGGTTGTATTTAGTCACCGTCACAGGTAGTGGTTGTATTTAGTCACCGTCACAGGTAGTGGTTGTATTTAACTTCAAATACTTGAATTCTACTACACACCCTTCCCTCTCACAGTCTACTTAAATATCAGCAATTATTGGGTTGGGTGCTGAAATAAGTTCTCAGAATGAACAATTGTCGGCGGCTCGTGCACGACTGTCAACGATGCTTGCTATTGAAGATTTTAATGGCCCGCTTGCAATGGTTAACACTTGAAACTGATGTGTCAACGGTGTTTTAAAATTAAGTTAGCGCGTGGTAAAACCCTTCGCCTGAAGTCACGTATTCGACGGGTCTAAGTAAAATATTTTGACAGTTTCCTTTCTCGGCGACTGACTTGGCGCTTTTTATCTGGAAATAAACTAGATAAATAAAGGAACAAAATTGGAGCAACGAAAAACAAATCAGGATTAAAACTACAGGGTCTAAAAATCAAGGATTGACTTCATTGCACCGGGTTTACTCCATATTACTCGGTCCCTCTTTGCAGAAATGAAATGCCACCCATCAAGAATTAAGACGTTATGGTGAACAACAAAAGGAACTATGCGTAGATAGTAACATGTGAGAAACAATATTGGAAGTAAGTAACGAAAGAGTATCAAGACAATGTGATGAGCAATGCATTAAACATGAGATAGATGAACAAGCCATTGAAGCCAACCACTGTTGACATTGATTTGCACAAAATGTACAATTTTCATGTCATTATAACTTTACTTTTCTGTTTCAAACTACGCTATAGAAATTTTAAAATAATTATTATTATATTTAAAATAATTATTCTGTTTTGTCAACATTCCGCAAGTCAGGTTTATTATTATTATTAAAATATGAATTGCCACCTAAGCAAAGAAAACTACTCAATCAGAATGAAAAATGCGAAGACGCTACTTTGATTAGACGTGAAGCATTACAAGAACCACTCGAACCGTTAAAATCGTTTAACGACGAAATAACCGATTCAACCCACTTCTTAAAAAATATATGAAAATACAATTCATGCTTATTAGATGACATCTTTTGGAAAGGCTTACCCAATTCCTAATCAAGGATTAATAACTTTAACCCGTGTGAAGCCGGGTTAATTAGCTAGTGTTCTATATATCTAAAAGAACTGAACATGTTTCAACACCAGCGTGAACTCGCCCTGTTATGCATCATAAAACAAAATACTGCAGCGTTGCGCCATATCCATATCGCCATATCTTTATCACCATGTATTTATTGATTTTTAAAAAGTGTTTATAATACTGTTATTTTTCTTAGTGTTAAATTTAATTTGTAACATAATATAACAGTGTTTTCGCGTGCTGAGCTGTTTTTAAAACAAAGGTGAATTCGTCTTAATGTAACAATAGTGGATGAATGCAAAGATCGCGTGATGTAAGAAGAATGATCTCCTGGGATTTCCACTTGAGCTGAACGACTTAATGTTACAGAAGGGCTCTTGACATGTAACTTAATGGGGTTCTCATCCTTTATTAGCTGATGTCCCTCGAAGATAAGTCCCCCTTTCCCCATATTTTCCCCGCCGACTTGACTGTAATTTCCAAAATGCGAACGAAAAAAATATTTTCTCACTCTTGAGCTTTATAATTGCACCACTGTTTTCGAAACGCATTAACACTGAGAGTGAGAAATGTAAACATTATTTTTTAAAACTTAAGTTTTTACAAACATTTTAAGTAAAATCTCAATTTAAGTCAAAATCAATAGTGTACTTGGTCAAGTTAAAAGTAATTATGAAACTGTTTGAATGAAAATAACGTATAGTAACTGGAAATAACGTATAGTAACTGGAAATAACGTATAGTAACTGGAAATAACGCATAGTAACTGGAAATAACGCATAGTAACTGGAAATAACGTATAGTAACTGGAAATAACGTATAGTAACTGGAAATAACGTATAGTAACTGGAAATAACGTATAGTAACTGGAAATAACGATAGTAACTGAAATAACGTATAGTAACTGGAAATAACATAGAACTGGAATAACGTTAGTCTGGAAATAACGTATAGTAACTGAAATACGTATAACTGAACAAGTTAGTTTAAAAACTAACATAAACATTACTAAATTTTCATAAAGTTTCACTCCCTCCATGATACGCGACCTCCGATAACATACGGCCGTCGGGCACATGTGAAAATTCTAAGAAAAAAGACCACAACCGTCACGTGACTTCGCATTCCAGTATTGTTAGATATAGACAAATTGATGTTAAAAACAACACAACATGATAGATCAAGGTTATATTATGTTATACGTTTAACAATACAGAATATCAGGAATATTATTAATATTTTTCATTAATAAATAACCATGGGTTCATAGAATTGTGTAAAATTGAAAAACAAAAAACGTTTACAATCTTCTATCAAACACATACAAACATTAGTTTCCATTAAACTGGATTTTTTATTTCCCGTTTGAGCTAGTCGGCCTTATGTTGCCGTGGACCACCCTTGCTACTACATAACGTTTTCCTGGGAAGGTGGACCACGGACATGTTGATTACCATTTATGTAGCTGTACATGAGAGCAGTGCTATGATCCAGTCATCAACATTAAACACCAGCGTCTCCTGCCAACGGACAACTTTGCTTATCTTGGCAGCCTCCTGTCCAGATCGGCAAACATAGATTCTGAGGTCAACAATAGGATGTCCAAAGCCAGTGCTGCGTTCGGAAGGCTACGTGTCACCGTGGGAGCGGAAGGTGATAAGTGTAGCCACAAAGCTGAAAGTTTACCAGGCCATAGTGTTAACCACGCTGCTGTACGCAAGCGAGACATGGACAGTATATAGCAGATACGCAAGAAAATTAAACCACTTCCACACAAGCTGTCTACGCAGAATACTAAAAATAAACTGGCAGGACAAAATTCCAAACAGCCAAGTCCTCACAAGAGCAAAGATCCCAAGCGTCAACACTCTGTTGCAGAAGGCCCAAATGAGATGGGCCGGTCACGTTGCTCGAATGCCTGATAAACGCATCCCAAAACAGTTGATGTGTAGCGAACTTGAAGGGGCAGACGTTTCAGCTGGTGGACAGAAAAACGCTTTAAAGACACTCTTAAAGTGTCTCTGAAATGCTTCGATATAGACAATACGTGCTGGGAATCCCTTGCGCAAGATCGCCAAATGTGGCGCTTTAACAACAAAAGAGGAACCCGCATATCTGAGAATCATCGTATTGTTGAGTCACAGAGAAAACGAGCTACGCGAAAATACAGAGCACACAACACCCATGTCTAACCTTGATCATGTATGCCCCATCTGTGGTAGGGATTGTGTTCTAAGATTGGACTCTACAGTCACCTCCGCACACACCGGAGAGGTGCAGCAGCACACGTCTGAGATTGTTGTCATCATCGCTTGCGATGGACGGCTATTATGTAGCTAGAATGTATCGAGAGATGTTGTTAAATATTCGGACTTCAATAATTTGTAATCCTCACAGTGTCAATCATCATCATCATCAGGTGCCGTCTCCACATCGAAGGTTGGCTGCAATTAATCTCCAGCATCCTCTGTCTTTCGCCTTGGTGTTGCACACTGCCAGACTGTAACCTGTCCATTTCTTAAAGTTTCCCTCCCACTTATCTCTCGGTTTTCCCCTCCTCTCCTCTTATCTTCTCCCTCAACTTTCCCCTCTAGTAAATGTTTTATCATGGTGTCATGCCTTTTTATGTGCCCAAAATACTTTACTTGTCTGAATTTTATTTCTCTTAATAATTGTTTCTTCATGCCTAGTTTTCCTAAAACTTGTTTATTTGTCTGTTTTTCTGTCCATGAAACTCTGCTTATTCTTCTATATATCCACATCTAAAATGCATCAATTCTGTCTTCTAACTGCTTGTTCATTGTCCATGTTTCGAGCCATACATTAATATAGGATATATATAGCATTTGATCATTCTAATTTTTAGCCTGTTTGTAATTTGTTTGGATGTCAGCAACTTTCTCATACTATTGAAATTATCCTTGGCCATTCCTATTCTCTTTTTAATTTCAGTTATACATCTGCCATCATCTGTTATCATCTGACCGAGATAGGAGTAGCTTTTTACTTGATGTAGTGTCAATCAATACGAATAATATCCATTCTTCTTCCTCAGCGCACATTATCTCATACTTAGAAAATTTAATTAAAATACATGAGAGCTGTCTCCATTAACTTAGTGGGTGGGTTACATCAGAGGTTCCCAAACTTTTCTTCACGTGTGTACCCCTTTTTAAAATCTAGTTCTATAAATTGCATCCCTTGTAACTTTGGTTCAGTGCATATCTTAATATAAAGTTGTGGAAACCTTGTCTGTTAAACCATGTTCTGTTTAACCACGTCTTCCAGTTTAACCACGTTTTCTAGTTTAAACTTTTCATGTTTAACCTTTTCTGTTTAACAATGTTTTCATGTTCAACATTTTCTGTTCAACCATGTTTTCCTGTTCAACATTTTTCTGTTCAACCATGATTTCCTGTTCAACATTTTCTGTTTAACCATGTTTTCCTGTTCAACATTTTCTGTTTAACCATGTTTTCCTGTTCAACATTTTCTGTTTAACCATGTTTTCCTGTTCAACATTTTCTGTTTAACCATGTTTTCCTGATCAACAATTTCTGTTTAATTACGTCTTCCTGTTTAACAATGTTTTGTTGGGTTTAACAATACTTGCCCCTCATACCTTCCACTCCCCACGTGCACAATGCAAGAATCGAACGCAGGTCTCTACAACAAACATGCCCTATCATGAACAAATTAGATTCAACCTGATGACTCCCACGTTATCAATAAACTCGGGACGACCGAAAGCTTGTACAAACTCTTGACATACCGACACACACGTCATCAATTGAAGCAGTGCTGATGTGCTCCTTCTAAACTTGGCCGGCACCATCCTGCATTCGTTATCTTCAATTGTAAATGTCACATGTCTCCATTATTCATTAATTTTCCCAATGAGATCAGATCTCCATCACATGGTTTAGTAACATAAACAAAGAGAATATGAAAGAAAACAATAAGTTAACGAAAGGGCAACTGGGCTATTAGAATATGTGATGACGCTAGCGAACAGTAGTTATCAGACAGTACTGGGAGATTCAATGTCAGCTTGAACGTCGTCGTGCGCTTCTATGAAACTAGTGATTGCCCTGAATGACAAAGATTAAGGTGTTTTGGCTCAATTTTTGGTGGTTTTTTTGCGCAATGTTTTCATCGTTCGCTCTGTTTAACAAGTACAAAATATGCCCTTCTAGCATACGCAGATGAGGTGCCAGCAAGTTGACAGAGACACACATACTGCAAGAATGTTCAACATACACGGAACAGAGAGAAAACACACATGACCAATCCCATGTCAGTCCCAGACAAGCTATATGGAGATGTACATGGACTCCGGTTTGCCACTAACTACTTTAGAAGTATACAAATCGATGTCTGAAAACTTTGGAAGAAGACGTAGTCATGGCGGTTAATGTGGGGTCTCTGATTTTTGCGTGAAAGTTTGCTTTCCTTATCACTAGTGTTCCTCGCCAAGAAGCAAGACTTACTCCGGCTTTAGAGGTATTTCTAATTTTGATTCTGAAGCAAAGGATCAGGAGTTCCTGTAGTCCAACATCGTCATCAACATCATTAGGTGCCGTGTCGATCATGGATCTTCACAAGTATGTCTCTGTTATTTGCTGAGATGTTGATTCGCTTCCGTGTCATGAATCGTACTAACATCGTATCGTGCGCAAAACGAAATTTTTTGCCCAAACTGGCTTCGAACCCCGCAGTTACAATACGCCAAAAGGCCTTTATCAAGCAAGCGATACAACAGAAGTGGCGAATTTAACAGCAAACTACATATAGATTACGACAGAAGTGGCGAATTTAACAGCAAACTACATATAGATTACGACAGAAGTGGCGAATTTAACAGCAAACTACATATAGATTACGACAGAAGTGGCGAATTTAACAGCAAACTACATATAGATTACGACAGAAGTGGCGAATTTAACAGCAAACTACATATAGATTACGAGAGAAGTGGAGAATTTAACAGCAAACTACATATAGATTACAACAGAAATGGAGAATTTAACAGCAAACTACATATAGATTACAACAGAAATGGAGAATTTAACAGCAAACTATATATAGATTACGACAGAGTCAACGGTCCTAAAATCGAAATTAATGAGAGAGAAAAACAAGAAGTGGGAAAAAAGAGAAACAATAAAAAATCAAAGTAAAATATATAACATATACATTTATCCAGTGGCGGCTCGTCATTAAGAGCCTACGAGGCTGGCCCCACCAAAATTAATGTGTAATGTGTATTTAAAAAAAAAATTAATTAAAATATAACCTAACACAATACCAAGATTTTTCCGAAAATGTTTGTCTGGCCCCACCAACAAAAATGATCACGAGCCGCCACTGCATTTAACATATACGTAGTAAACGGCCAATATGGCAAGTATATGTCTCTCTGAAAATTATCAGCAGAACACTCACGAATATTATTATGATTAGAAGTGATCAACAGTACATTAGAAGTTATTAGTTATGCTAGGTCCCTTCACTGATAACGAAAGCTGGCTTCAGTTTCTGTTAAGTCTCAAATCTATGCACTTTCGTCAACAAATATAGTGGTATTATGATCTGAAATCTCCTCATAATTTTCTAGTTAAGAGAAAATATGCACAGGCGGTGGCTAGTGTTTACATTTCAATCAACGGGAAAATAACTGCTTCCAGATAATGGCGAACTTGTGAGGTCAAAGTTGAAAGTTGGCATAACTCTGCGATAAGACAGTGGAGTGATACCAGAGTTGTGTCCCTTATCAGTCAGTTATGCTGCCACTTGATGCACTTTATATAAACTTGAGGAGGTATGAAGATGGGTTTACTAATAGAGTTGTTGAGTTGGCTGGATCGTGAGATTACATCCCTCCACGTTTTTCATGTTCTTTGTGTTTACGAAAAGGACCTTACAAACAAAAGGTAGTAGACATCATGACAGAAGAAAGCAAACAGGAATATCTCCAGTATAAATAACAAGAACATCAGAAAAGCAACATCAGCTTTTAAAATTCTAAATAAAATATGGAACTGCAAGTTATATAGTATTAAAACTCAATTATGAATTTTCATTCAAATGTTGTATCAATCCTAACATATGCCAGCGAGAGTTGTATCAATCCTAACATATGCCAGCGAGAGTTGTATCAATCCTAACATATGCCAGCGAGAGTTGTATCAATCCTAACATATGCCAGCGAGAGTTGTATCAATCCTAACATATGCCAGCGAGAGTTGTATCAATCCTAACATATGCCAGCGAGAGTTGTATCAATCCTAACATATGCCAGCGAGAGTTGTATCAATCCTAACATATGCCAGCGAGAGTTGTATCAATCCTAACATATGCCAGCAAGAGTTGGAAAATGACTAAAGATATATATAGTAAGTAAGTTGAATGCATTTGAAAATAGATGTCTGCAAAAATAGCGAACATAAATGGGACAACTTCAGGAGAAGTGATGAAATCAAAGAAATGTCTGGTCAACCACTAGGGACAATTGTTATAAGAGAGAGAAGATGGAGATATGTTGGGCATACCTCGAGGAGAAATGATCAAAGATGCACAAAGCAGACGTTGAAGTGGGAGACAAAGGGTTCAAGAAAGAGAGGATACCATGAAACAAACTGTGCTGAGAGAAGCAAAATATGTCAAACTAAATCCCATGAAAGAGATTGAGCATGTGGCCTAGGACAGAGCGGTATGGAGAAATTACTTGCAAGCCCTATGTAACGTAAAACGGTACGAGATGAATGAATATTTAAATAACAATAAAATAAAAGTGATGCTTACATCAAAGAAGTAACTAAAAGCATATGGAGAAAATGACTAGGTCGGATATATTATACGGAAGACACAGTCAAGTGTCACTAGACAGACACTTGAGTCTCCGCCCGAGTGGTTACCGGGGCCCAAATTTGGGGTGTCAAGAATAGAACCACTGTTACCTGTCACGCATGTCGTAAGAGACGACTAATGAGGTTTGGCTGAAATCGGATGCATGTGTCCTAAACGTGTAGAAGTCGTATGTGTTTTGGGGCCCAAACATATCACAAAGAGTGATTAAAATTGGTAGTAAAGAACGAACGCAAAGAAGAAGAAGACACTTAAGTAGACTCCGCAAGAGAAACGGAAATGGGGACGTCGTAAACAGACCTGGAGACGGCAGTCTTCTTGAAAAACTGAATCTTGGGAAGACAAAGAAAACATAGAGACCAGGACAACTGTTGGGATCGTATGCTCCACGAGGAGAGGATATGAATAACGGCAAGAAAGGATAATACAAAACAAGTTACGTCGAAAATATATAAATAGGATAAAGGAATCCGTTCTAGAACTAGAAAAAAATCAATTGAAAATCAATAACAGTAGAATGTAAAGCTGATGCCAGCACACAAATAATTGAAAAAGATTAATATAAAATTTCTACAAATATATTTACAATCTTCAAAATTACATCGAGACCTCGCCAGTACTATGGAGTTAGTGCTCTGAAGCTGAGACCTGCATATGTAAGAAAGAGCTCAGAGCACACGTGCTTACTCACCAAAGTGCAATAACGATGGTTCGATCGATCAATCAATCAATTATTGAACATAAAAGTCGTGTATAGTAAGGCGTGGTCTCCACTATATTACCGTGTGCCACGAGTGAGGTTAATATTACGGATGGGATCAGTCATATATGTTCACTGTGTCAATGTACACACACTACCTGTTCACTGTGTCAATGTACACACACTACCTGTTCGTTTGAGATCTGAATGATATAGCTCGTCAATATGGAGTGTGTATGCTTAGATACGGGTAGAAAAACAAAACAATTTACTCCCAAAGTATTTTTAAGTTATTTTTTTTTGGGTGGATAATGAAGATTAACGCAGAATAATAAATACAACAAACAAACTGCCATCCGATCATGTTCATCTGATGATCGGAGTCGATTTGTTCTAGAAAATCGTTTGATAGCTTTCTATGGTACCTTGCGACCTCATGGACTCAACCAGAGCCAAGTATAAACTTACAGGCCTTCGGACTCGGTAAGAATTATGGGAAATCAGACCGCAACTACACCACGTGACCTCACATTCCAGTATTTATGTATATAAACGAATTCATTTTAAAATCAACATAAAATGCTAAATCGAAGTTATATTATGCAACAAATTAAGTTTAACAATAAGGAATATCAATATTATGAATATTTTTCACCAATAACTATAGACTCACAGAATTGAGCAAAATTGCAAAAACGTATTGCAGTGTTCTATCAAACGTCTATATGTTCCGGCCCCTTTTTCTGATCTAGGTCAGGGAACACTTAGTCAGTTGTCTGGCCTAATCCAGAGTTGGCTGTGACTCAATGCACTACATTCTTATGCTTCTTATTACAGCCTCTTCTCGTGCTCTATAGTACATGTGCATATATAAGTCTGTATAATATAAATGTATATATGCTATGTAAGTACTACAGCCTCTTCTCATGCTATATAGTACATGTGCATATATAAGTCTGTATAATATAAATGTATATATGCTATGCATATATTTTATTATTATAGTTTTATCTTGTTTTTCCATTTCTAGTTTTTCATATTTATTTCGTTTTTAGTCACATATTTTTATGTTATGTCCGTTATGGATGTATTGTCTGACTGTATATGTTATATCTGCTATCTTATATGTTTGACTTTCTTCGCTTACTTTGTACCTTGGCTTGATAAAGAACTTTTGTTCGAAACGTCGCTGTATATCGTTTTTGCACTTTGCAAAACACCACTAATTTGTTTTCTACGTGTTTCGCCATTGCTACATAGTTTGACTGCAATCTTACCTGATATCGAACATAGTTTGACTGCAATCTTACCTGATATCGGACATAGTTTGACTGCAATCTTACCTGATATCGAACATAGTTTGACTGCAATCTTACCTGATATCGATTACTGAATAACTCTCGGATCAATATCAGGAAAATCCTATGTGTTTGCTGTCAATAAATATATGAATTTGTGATACTATTGTTTGTGATACTATTGTTTGTGATACTATTGTTTGTGATACTATTGTTTGTGATACTATTGTTTGTGATACTATTGTTTGTGATACTATTGTTTGTGATACTATTGTTTGTGATACTATTGTTTGTGATACTATTGTTTGTATGTGGCAAAGTTCTGCTCAGGACAAGCTATTTAATGATGATTGCTTGTATGTGCGAGTATTCTTATAGCAGCACATGTGGCTGTTCTCTTGTCAATTCTTGACTTTAAGCGTAGCTTTTTTTTTTTAATTCTTCGCAAGAAGTAAATTCTTATTTTGCATATTTGTTGGCCTACTCATTACTTAGCTTGTCCTGAGCAGAACTTTGCCATCTTAACAGTTCTTCAGAATTTCTCTCTCTCTACCTAGGTTTGATGTTCCAACTCTGCGACCGTCATGCTCAAATCATGTTACATCATGAATCCATCTTTTCCTTGGCCTTTCTCTCCTCTTTGCCCGACTGCCTCCTTCCATAACATTCTTCTCAAACACTTCGTGTCTCTTTATATGTCCAAAATACTTCAAATTTTCTCATTCTAATTTGTAGCATCAGTCAGTTCTTGATGGCCCCTACACGTTCTGATATTACCAAAAAAAAGGCTTGTTAATTTGAAAATATCGTGCCTCGGTATAATTAGGTTAAATCCCCTAAATAACAAACAAATAGCTATTCTTTATTTAATTACCATGTTTGTTTGGTTTTGGTTTTTTTCTGTTGTTTGCTTTACGTTGAAGTCTGAAAGTAATTTGGTTTAACACAATTAGACTGTGGGAGATTCAAGTAGAATTTCCTGAAAGGGAGACAACTGGGATGTTGTTATTGCTGATTATTTTCAAGGAAGTAGGAGTTATGTAATCCTTATTTGTGTGAAGTTTGTACTTGAGATTCCGAGGTTATTGTTCGTCTTGGGAGTTCTCTCTGACCGGGGATGTCTAGACGTTCTCTCGAAGAACACAGAAGGTTATCATTAACCAAATGGCGAATGGTGCATGTCCCACACACTGGACAGTAGTCTACTAGGAAAGGGAACATTGTCGTGAAAATCTTGGATTCTCCTTAAGGAGTTACATTCTTTTGTGTGTTGTTAGACCACGCTCTGAAGGGTCTAAAGCCGAAGGATTGACTTCATGGCACCAGGAATTACCCCATATGACTCGGTCCTTCTCGGCAGAAATGGTAGGAAATCTGCAGAAAGTTATTGCAGAAAGCACGAACTCCGTAGCTCTAGCAACAATCCTAATGATCCCTGAAAAAAATGCACTCGTAAAAAGAACGACGAGGTCCGCATTCGAACGCGGGACCTTCGGAACAAAGCCACAGCCCCTTAGCCACAGCCCCTTAGCCACAGACCCTTAGCCACAGCCCCTTAGCCACAGACCCTTAGCCACAGCCCCTTAGCCACAGACCCTTAGCCACAGCCCCTTAGCCACAGACCCTTAGCCACAGACCCTTAGCCACAGCCCCTTAGCCACAGCCCCTTAGCCACAGCCCCTTAGCCACAGCCCCTTAGCCACAGCCCCTTAGCCACAGCCCCTTAGCAACAGACTCCAGAATATAACAAGACTCTCAGTCTTTGGGCTGAAATATTCGTCTTTGGGCTGAAAGAGCCGTGCCTCAAAATAAAGAAGCTTTAATCGCTACATAACAAAAAAACAAAACGTGATTTCTGTGACAACAATTCAAGCCTTCAACTTGTGATTTCTGTGACAACAATCCAAGCATTCAACTTGTGATTTCTGTGACAACAATCCAAGTATTCAACTTGTGATAGTGTGATTTCTTTCAAGCAGATTATCTTTCTGTTAGTTCTCTTCCGGTGTCAACAAGATGGAAGCTTGTGTTTTGACGATAGTGCTAAAAGCTCATTTATCATATTGAAGATGTTCTTGGAGTGATGATCGAAGCGAATTAAACTAAGCCGAAGCTGTATTTACAGGGCGATAAGCTGCATAACTGCGGGGGAAGGGGTGTATAGCCAGATCTTTGCAACACTAAGCCTGGCAAGAGTTGTTGGAGGTCTCTGGGTCTGCAAGAAAGCCAAATGCTCTTCCCCTACGTACTATAGGAAAAATGGTGAAAACTCGTAATTCCTGGGGGTTCGACAACAACGTGGAACGTGCGTGGAGGCGTCGAACGTGCTTGCAGGTGTGGAACTTGCGTGGAGGCGTGGAACGTGCGTGCAGGTGTGGAACTTGCGTGGAGGCGTGGAACGTGCGTGCAGGTGTGGAACTTGCGTGGAGGCGTGGAACGTGCGTGCAGGTGTGGAACTTGCGTGGAGGCGTGGAACTTGCGTGGAAGGTGTGGAACTTGCGTGGAGGCGTGGAACGTGCGTGCAGGCGTGGAACGTGCGTGCAGGCGTGGAACGTGCGTGCAGGTGTGGAACTTGCGTGGAGGCATGAATCCTTCGTGGTTAAATAGGAAAGTGTCACCGTCAGAATGATGTCAGATAGTACACAGATGTGTCGGAGACACTGACCAATCAACATCAAACTGGTACAACTAGTCACTGTACGTTGTGTATAGGAGATTGGTGCGTGATAGCGGTAACCCTTTACTATAGAAGATGTAAGGTGGATCCTTACATCCTGTAGTCTACGGGACACCCCTGGACAAGGTGGAGTACTTGTTTAGCCTTCCCGGCAGATTTACGTAAACCCATAGGAGCAGGTGTGGGATGGAGCAGCCAAGTGAGTGTCAATGGTTATGTATGGGCCTAAATCTTGCGACGGTTTGACAGATGACTTTTGGAATAGAGACAATGGCTACGGTCATGGACCAGTATGGTCACTGCCAGGAAGGAAAGCAATGGAGACTACCTTATAAGAAGATGACTAGATAAATAACACGAACAATAACATGGAATGCAACAAAATAAAAACAAAATCCGTTGGTGATGCCTTCAGTCTAAGGCTGGCTGAATGAAGAAATTGAAGTATTTTGGACATATAAAACGACACGAAGGACTGGAGAAATCCATTACGGAAGGAGCAATCCCGACAAAGTGAAGAGCAACTTACACATTCCTTTCACCCGAGTGGTTACCGGGGCCCAAATTTGGGGTGTAAAGAATAGAACCACTGTTACCTGCCATGCATGTCGTAAGAGGCGAGTAAGGAGGTTTGGCTGAAATCGGTGCATGTGTCCTAAACGTGTAGAAGTCTATGCGTTTAGGCCTACCAAACCAATGTGCAACGTATACACGTTCTTGGCAAAGATCAAACATATCACAAAGAGTGATTAAAATTGGTCGTAAAGAACGAATGCAAAGAAGAAGACACGTTCCTTTCACTCTCGTCTCTCACTTTCCAACTCCGTCCTCTCTCTTACTCGATACACATACAATTTACCTTCTCTCAAACTCTCCTCTCGTTCCCTCCACATTGTCTAGCCATTCAGCCACACTAATCCACACTCCTCTTCCTATCCATCTGTCTCTCCATCCCCTCCACTTCGATATCAGAGTCTACATCCATAGAAATTTAGACAGCCTTTGAGAATGCGACGGGGAACTAGCTGTACGCTGATTAGTTACACTTTCAGTCACGTGGATAGACAGAATTAGACAGAGAACAACAGTAAACATGACTTGACAATAATATATGCTGGGCAATGATAAAATTAATATTGCAACCAAACAACAACTAAAACAGACCCCAACTTCTCTCCCCGTCCCTTTCATTAGTACTAAGTTCTAATTTTACTTTCAATGGCTACTTGGGAAACATGACCGTCTAGACATGGGGGCGGAGTTGAACATATAATTTTTTTGTATAAGAGTTTGTTACACGGAAATGGAAACCAATTCTCTCTCCTCTCCTTCCCCCATTATGTTATCAGTACCAAACCTGGAGGCTGACATCAAATGACAAGGAAACTAGTCATGACAGAAATGAAATGTCTGCGCAGAATACTGTGGGTAACAAGAAGAGACTGGTTTAGAAATGAAGACATCAGGGGAAGAAGTAGGTACAACATCAGTACTAAACATCATCCAAGAAACAACAAATTAAACGGTTTAGACACATAATCAGATTACCAACAGAGAATGCACCTCAACGAGAAATGATACTCCCACACACAATGGATACAACAGACAGTGCACCTCAACGAGAAATGATACTCCCACACACACAATGGATACAAATCAAAAGGTCATCCACGCAAAAGGTGGACTCGGCGACGCACAGAAAAGCATGTTCTAGAATTATCTTCTTATCCTGACGCTGTAAGGCAAAACATGATTCCAGACAATAATGAAGATGTCCACATATTACATCTCTCGTACATCACATCCTCTCATCGCCACTCTCATCGCCACTCTCACCGCCACTCTCATCGCCACTCTCATCGCCACTCTCATCGCCACTCTCACCGCCACTCTCACCGCCACTCTCATCGCCACTCTCATCGCCACTCTCACCGCCACTCTTTCAATCACTCATTCATCCTGTACATCCACATCACCCTGTAACATATCACAGAAGAACAATAAAGAAATTGTGTACTCACGATTAGCAGAAAGCATGACCCACACATGATCATCTCATAGGATAGTCACCAAATCTCCTGTACAACTAAAACCGGTTAAACTAACTAAACCCAAGAATGCAGATGCCATCCCACATACCAAACCTAACACCAGGAATTCCCCCCCTAGTTATCAATAACCTACAGTTGTGTCAAAGTACGCAAACTCACACAACGACAGTTTGAAATATTTGAATCTACGTTACACATGACACTAAGATAATCAATACGCGTCTCCCCACGACCTGGCGTGTAGTCCACCACGTGATTGACAATATAAACTTAGCATGGGTTTCTCCAGGTGAGTAACGCGCATTGTGTACGACCTCGACCTTCTGTGGACTTTTTCCGTGTCTAAAACAAGATATTGATTTTTGTTGCTTTTTCAAAAAAATGTCGTTTGCTTGTCAACTGCACTGGGTGTTTTTTTGTGAGTCATTGACAAGAAGGACATAGAGACAGACAGGCAAGACAGACAGGCAAGACAGACAGGCAAGACAAACAGACAGTGTGGGCTTTGTATGAAATTAGGAACTAATGGGACTTTTATTAGTTATTTAGTGAACAAGACAGATCCCATTGTCCAAGGATTTTCTAATAAAGAGAGTAGACAAAAAGATGACTTGATTCCAAATGGAGATTATAAATGAACGTATGATGATGATGATGATGATGATGATGATGATGATGATGGCACACTCTATATTGTAAGAGGAACGTTAAATACACAAACTTTTTTCGAACGTTCCATATCGACCACGTGTTAACCACTCTTTGTGACTTCTTTGTGACTTCTTTGTGATCTGAGAGTCTAAGAGTGATGTGTATGTTGTGCCAGTTAAGCACGCACCTACAAGTAGACCAGTACATCCAACTTCAGCGATGCTTTAAATTTACTAGGATAGATTTCCTAGGCCCCTACCTCGATCGACTCTTACGACATGCCTTGTAGGTTGCAGTGTTACTATTCTTTCGCCCCTTGTAAACCTCGGCAACACACGTTCGAGATAAACAAGGAACTAGTTTATATTATGGTAGGAAAAAAATAAAAGAATAAATATTTGTTAAACTAGACGCATACAGTTTTATCGCCCGACCAGTTAGAGACGTGGCTTGGTGGTGGTAGGTAGATGGTTTTTCTACAGAATAAAGATTTTAGTTAAATGCTGATATTGACACAAGCTGACGCAGCGAAATATACAGGTCTACAAATTGGGAGAGAGAAACGGGGGCGCACTATGTGTGAGCGATCGGAATATGTTTTCTATAAATTTCTAAACTTATTGTATGTGACTGTGGCACCAGCAAGTTAACAGAGACACACATACTGCAAGAATGTCCAACATTCAGTGAACAGAGAGAAAACACATGGTCAACCCTCATACCAGTCCAAGACAAGTTATATGGAGATGTACATGGACTCCGGTTGACCACTAATTACTTTAAAGGTAAACAAATCGATGTCTGAAAACGTTGGAAAAAGAAGAAGAGTGTATGTGACATCCAGTTCCTAGTCCTAAGGTAGACGATGATAAAATGTAGTTTCCATATTCAGGTTGAGTAGGTAAAAGAACCATTAGAAGATGAAAATTGATAAAAGTAAGCTGCAACGCCACTCTCCTGATAATATATCTTTAAAATACATCACAGACCCTCGATGGCGTTAATGAGTTCATGCACTGCCGCTGTAAACTTCCTGTGCAAGAAATAAATAGGAGCACACATGGTTATTGACCGAAGTGCAAGGATGATTATCTTATCAATGCGAAAATGTACAGATGGTGACTTATTTTGTACTCTCCACGTGGACAATAATCAAATAACTTATCTGGGATTAGAACATCTGTTCTTAAAACTGAAGGTTATTCACTCGGCCACACGCTTCCTTATAAAACAACGGTCTCACTGGCGGAATATGACAAAGAAATAAGTTATGGGTCTCTCAAAGACAGTAGATTCCAACCGAGTGTGGTAGATGAAAGAAATAGTACATTAAGCCCTTCGCTGCTATATACTTTCTGAAGGCTGAGCTAAAAATAGCTACTCTTTGTTTCTAGGTCACAAACGTGAATGTATGCCTATAGCAGTGACAGTAGCAATGTCTAACGTGTTAACACGCCTTTAGCCCACAGAGAAGAGATAATAACAGACGTGTTAATGTGTCTTTAGAAGTGAATGTGGAAAACGTATATATACGTCCTTAGTAGCTAAAGGGTTAAAGCATATCTAGATACTGGAGAATGTGAAAACATTTGACGGTAGATGTTCTACTACTGATACTACTACTACTACTATTGATACTACTACTACTATTAATGCTGCTGCTACTACTACTACTACTGATGCTGCTGCATCTGATACTACTACTACTACTACACTACTGTTACTACTACTACTGTTACTACCACTACTGTTACTACTACTACTACTGTTACTACTACTATTACTACTACTGTTACTACTACTCTACTACTACTACTACTGATACAATTCGATACTACTACTACTACTGTTACTACTACTACTACTGCTGTTACTACTACTACTACTACTACTGCTGTTACTACTACTACTACTACTGATGCTGCTACTGATACTACTACTATTGATACTGATGCTGCAACTACTGATACTACTAGCTGCAACTACTGATACTACTACTACTACTACTACTTTTACTACTACTACTACTGTTACTACTACTACTACTGTTACTACTACTACTACTACTGTTAATACTACTACTACTGTTACTACTACTACTACTGTTACTACTACTACAACAACTACTACTACTACTACTATTACTACTGCTATTACAAAAAGCATAAACTTGACATCAAACATTAATAAATTATGACTTTTAGAGTCTAAAGATTGTATGACAGAATGTAGATTGTATGACAGAATGTAGATTGTATGACAGAATGGGCAAACAAAGACCTGTTAATGACGTGACAAGAAACCATGATTTCCCAGATCAGGAGAAAATGGTGGTGGGAAGAGGATACCCTACGGAATATATTTAAGTGTCAGTAAGCAAGCACTTGAGTGGAACCAGCAAAAGAAACGAAAAAGAGGACGCCCCAACAAGACCTAGGGAAAATTTTCTTGAATAGATAAAGCAGACAGAGACCAGGAATCTGGGATGTTGGAGAAGGCACTCCTGTATGGCGGGGAACACTGATAAAAAGGAAAGCATGTCATAACGCAAAATACTGCCAGAAGCGCCATATCAGACGCCCCGACTACGCCTGAATTCAGAGCGGTGGAACGGAAGGAGAAGAAGAAGGGACCAGGGAAAGTGGTCAACTGGTGAGGCTCTATCTCCACAAGAAGAGAAGATGAATTCAACTAAGTAATCATTAAGTACAACTAAGGCTTCCCTGTTCATCAATAGTTAGGCTATCGTATTCCTTAAACAGAAAATATGCTTGAAATATCTTTGAGAATAATATAGCCAAAAAAATGCATAACAGTTTTTTTTAAACTTGACCTTTTTTTAAAAGACCTAAGCGAAAATGTCCTCACTTATCATATACAAGTGGGTTCAAAGGTCAAGTACTGACTTTATTACACCAGGTCACCCATTGACTAGGTCACTTTTCTCAGAAATGAGACAGCATCTGCAGAGAGTATTGTTACAAAGCACAAACTAACGTATCTCCGGGGAAATATGAAATGTTGAATAGAATTATTTGTTTCAGAGTTGAACTCAAGACCTTCAGAACGTAAGGACAACTGCTTACCCACTTCTCATCCAGATAACACCCCACCCCTCCCACCCCTCCCCACCCACCCCCACCCCAACCATAGTCTATACATGTAGAATGAGGTTGTCTCTTCCTTTCTCTTTCTCTCTATTTCTTTCTCTTTCTTTCTTTCTTTCTTTTCTCTCTCTCTATTTCTTTCTCTTTCTTTCTTTCTTTCTCTCTCTCTCTCTCTCTCCTGGGAGTAATAACGTTCATACCGACGATACGCTGAACAATTAGCTTAATAACTCCTCAATGGTTCTCATGATTTCTTGGAACAGGACCGTTCTGACTTGCACAAGAACAGATATGGTAGATACAATAGGATGGAATCTCTGTAGCTAACTGGTTATGTCGTTGCATCACATTCCGAAGGAAGTGCGTTAGAATCCTGACCACATGGTTCTGTTCGCGATGTGAAGTAAACAGAGAAAAGTGTGTATGACCGTCGTTATCATCATTCCTGGGACAAGCTCGTTGTTGATATATTAGATGTCTTCAGTCTAGCTACTACTTTCTTTGCTAGAATATTTTAGATAAACTCGGAAGAGATTATCAACAAAAGGCGAAAAGAAACCGACAAGAAGAAGAGGTGAAAGAAAAAAAGATGCCCGTGTATTGCCGTGGCTCGCAAGGGGAGCAAAGAATAGTAACACTGCGACTTACAAGGCATGTCGTAAGAAGCGACTGAGGTAGGGGTTTGAGGAATCTACCCTAGTAAATTAAAAAGCGTCGCAGAAATCGGGTGTGCTGACCTACGTGTAGGCGCATAACTGGCATAACGTACAATTGCTCTTAGGCTCAGATCAAGAGTTGTTAAACAAGTGTTCGATATGGAGCCTTCGAAGAAGAAGAGAAAGAAACGAGAGAATAAGACAAGAAAAAGGGTTTTAAATGAGGAAAAACAAGAAGAAAAGTAGCAGACACAAAGGAAGATAAAGAGAAAAAAAAAGAAAATGGAGAATGGGAGTAAAAGAAAAATAAGTTTGAATAAAATAGAAAAAGAAAGAAGAGAAAGAAGAAGATAAACGCAAGAGAAAAAAATAAGTTTATAAAAAGATGAAAAAATAGAGGAAAATAGAGAGGCAGGAGAAGATGAAGAAGTTCAATTAACAGAAAGAGAAAACAAGGAGTTGAATCTGACAGGAATGAGCTGTAAGAATATAACTAGAAAACGGTTGAGAAAGTATAGCACATAACAAGAAGAAGAAGAAGATTAGTACCACTAAAAGAAGCTTATATAATATGTTATCTTACTTGTATCTTGCAGAAATTCTCCAACTTATTCCATCCAGTGAATAATATTTGTGTTGTTAACTCCCTTCGATTAGATGAAGTGGTTGAAAGAATAAGAATACTTGAGACATGCTTCAAGTTTGAACAATCAAGAGAAGAAGTTATATCTCTCTATAACATTAGCCTTAACAGAGCGATGGATGCCTTGTAACTGTTGTTATCTAAACTTTCTAGATAAGTTCAGCCCAAGAATGTCAGCGTTTACAGTCTGTTCTTATTCGGTGTGATGTGTCTCTGCTACAAACGATCACACAGATTGTACAATGTGCAGTAGTAGTAGTAGTAGTAGTAATCCGCTAGTGGATAACAATAAGATTACCAACATAATAACAAAAGACGGTTCGGTTAGGTTTAGGATATTTGCGTTTGATCAAGAATTTGCAAGCGCGATGTCCGCCGCATTGAAGCGACGAGTGTACGCGTGAGGAACGTGGCGTGTGACATAAGCACCGCCCATAATATTGCCCGTTATAATGAGGGAGGTGTGGCTAACAAGGAATGGTAAATGTGAAGCAGTGTATGATTGGCTGAATCAATAATGTTTGAAACTTCACGAAACTAACTAAAACTTGTCTAATGAACTCAGTTAAAGAAGTTAAACAAGTCAAATACAAGGAAAATAATAACTGTGCCAACCAAGAGGAAAGGAATCTCTTCTTGAAGATGTAGGAAGAGAAACCAAGAGGTGAAGAAAAGGCGATAGCGCCGGATAGGTCACACTGAGAAAATTCGAAGGGAATATAACAAGAAGGGATCTTTCCTGGAACAAGTAGAAAGACAAGATAGGAAAGACTAGAAATACATGGAGAAGATATTTGAATACAGAAGTTAACGATATACGTAAGAGATGGAAGGAGTTGTAACAGATAGCAGCTAAAGATATGAAAACTTGGCATGTGTTGTTTGGGGACCTCGTCCTAACCAGGGTTTAAAATGCACAAAGGAAAGAAAAGCTAATCAATTTGAAAACAACCAAGTTAGATATGTAAATAATTAGTGAAACACGTACAAACAAAGTACTATAGTTTTACAAAATACATAAACAGTGACGATAAACAGCAACGTTTCGACCAACAAGGCCTTTATCAAGCAAACGAACAAACAGGAGTGACAAATTAAAATGAAACACAAATGGACGACCAAATACCAACGTATCTAAGGAAAATCTGGAATAAAAACGAATAACGAAATAAATGTAACACAAAAACACACATAAAAACTAGAAATAGAAAAGAAACAATGAAACATCTAGTAAATATATAAATTGAATACATGCAACATATACCCATATAGATTATAAAGCATGGGAAGAGAAAGTACTAAGAAGCATAAGAATGTAATACATGCAACATATACCCATAGAGATTACAAAGCATTGGAAGAGAAAGTACTAAGAAGCATAAGAATGTAATACGTTGAGCCCGCGTGGTCGCAAGGTACCATACAAAGAAATCAACCGATTCTCCAGAGCAAATCGACTACGATCATCAGAGGAACATGATCGGATGGCTGTGACCTGGACATCGCAAGCTCCTGAATGGCCAGTATCATTGAAATGGTAGCTACAGGGGCACAGAGCATTGGCGTATATCGCGCAAGTGTTGGGCGAATCGGTCACTGAGTCTCCTGCCGGTTTCCCAATATAGGCCTTGTTGCACCGCTTGCAGATAATGGCATAGATAATATTACGGACTCGCACGTGAAACTGTCTTCAACAACGAACGTGGCTTTTGGAAAAGACACCGTGCGGGTCTGTATTACATAAGCACAAGTGTTACAGCGCCGACAGCCCACTGGATGGTGCCAAAATGACTCTGGATGTTTGGCTTGAGGCGACTGTGAACTAACATATCCTTAAGGCTTCTGTCCCGTCTGTACGCCACCAAAGGATAGTGTTGGAAGATTGAACGTGTATCAGGATCAGACTGAAGAATGGAGAGATGACGGAATAAGACTTTCTTCACAAGGGAACTATGAGGGTGGAAAGTTAAGACAAGTTTCACCCTGTCAGAATTGGAAGTTCTATGCTGGTTAGAGAGAGCCTCCTGGCGAGAAATTTGCTGAACGCGCCGCATAGCAGAAGCAAGCACCTTATCCGGGTATAAGCGCTTACGAAAGAAATCCAGCATCTCGTGAGCTCTATCGAGAAATTCGTCGTCCTCGCTACAGAGGCGACGAAGGCGCAGAGTTGAGAGAATGGTAAAGAATCACGACAAGCCTGGGAATGGGAAGAGGTATAAGAAGAAAACTATGTGCATCAGTAGGCTTGTAGTATACTGATGTAGTGATGGTGGATAGGCTGATAGTGATAGTGATGTCAAGAAAGTTGACACAAGAGGTAGAGATGTGAGATGTAAACCGAATAGCCGGATTGAAGACATTAATGAAATTAATGAAGCGTGACAAATCGGCTTCAGGCATATCGGTAATGCCAATACAATCATCTATGTATCTATGATACACAGACGGAAGAGGGCCATCATAGGAATTCCATACTAGGTGCTCAAGATGACCCATGAATAGACAAGCATAACTGGGTCCCATTTTAGTACCCATGGCGACCCCACTGATCTGCTCAAAGAACTGGTCATTGAACTGAAAGGAGTTGAGAGTTAGAACTAGTTCTGCAAGACGAAGGAGAGCCGAGGTGGAGACAAGTGGGTTAGTTCTCCTGTCGAGAAAGAACTGGAGAGCTTGAAGTCCGTCGGAATGAGGTATGGAGGTGTACAATAATTGAACACATTAATTTATCTTTTGTCGTCACAGAGTTGTTAAACAGATTGCTAACCTGTGTCGTGGTTTACTGTTTTTGTCTTGCTCTGTTCTAGTTAGTTTATTCCTTTCGAGCCCAAGGCGGCACATAGGGCAGAGGTTTTAGATCTCAATGTGATACGGTTCTTTGCTAGCAGTTGCAGATCTTGTATGGTTTTACATCCCAATAGTTTACTTTCTTGTTGGATGGTTCTTCGAAGAGTGGTCTTTGGTCTTCCACGTTTTCTTTTCCCAACTGGTGATCACATAAGGACTTGTCGATTTAGTCTCTTTTCGTCTGATCTAAGAACATGACTTAAATATTTCCACCTTCGTTTCCTTATAATATTTGATATGGGTTGTTGGTGTGTTCTATCTCTCACTATGTTGTTAGAAACGAAATCACTCCATTTTACTTTTAATAATTTTCGTAGACATTTATTCTCAAAGCTGTCCAGTTTCTTATCAATTTTCTTTGTTGATTTCCAACTTTCACAACCGTAGGTCAGTACAGAATCCACATACCTAAATAATTTAACTTTTGTGCATATACTAAAGTCTTGAGATTGCCAGATATTCGTTAATTTAGTGAAGTCACTAGCTGCTATAGCAATACAAGAGTTTATTTCTTTCATCGTGTCTCCGTTGTTTGACACTTTACTACCCAAATATGTAAAATGTTCAACTTTCTCCAGTGTTTGGCCATTTATTACGATGTTGTCTGTCGAGTTCGTGAGGTCCATAATTTTGGTCTTGGCAGAATTAATCTGGAGACCAACCTGTTCTGCAAGTGTGCAAAGATTGCTCGTTAGTTTGTGGGTTGCTTGTGGGGTTGAATTCAATATGGCCACGTCATCGGCAAAGTCAAGATCAAATAGTCTGCTGTTATTAAGCCATTTAATGCCTAGTTGATCATCTTGGGTGCATTTGCGCATGATCCAGTCTATAGCTATCCCAAAAGCATAGGTGACATCACGCAGCTCTGCTTCACACCCGAATTGACTGTGAACCAGTCTGAGTTTCCTGCATCTGTTCTTACACAGCAGGATGCTTCAGAATAGAAGGCTTTTATAATATTGATGTACTTTTCCTGAAAGCCGTAGGTCTTAAGAATCTCCCAGAGAGTAGAACGATGAAGACTATCAAATGCTTTCTGAAAGTCTATAAAATTTATCACTAGTGGTGACTGGAATTCAATTGATTCTTCTATAATGGATCTCAGCGTGAAGATATGATCGGTACAAGAACGATGTGGACGAAAGCCAGCTTGTTCTTCTCTTAGCCTTGCATCGATGGCTTTTTTCAGCCCCTCCATCAAAATACTGCAGAATAGCTTGCCAGGTGTTGATAGCAGAGTTATTCCGCGCCAGTTGTTGCAATTTGACAAATCGCCTTTTTTGGGAGCTTAAATATCACTCCGTCTTTCCAATCTTTTGGAGGGGTCTCATTCTGCCAAACATCGTTCATTAAGGTACGTAGGAATCCCATTGATTCCTCGTCAGTTGCTTTTAGCATCTCTCCTGAAATATCGTCGCTACCGCTGGCTTTGTTGTTTTCAGTTTCCTGATGGCTTGTTTAATTTCTTCCATTGAGAAGTCGTCAATGGGTGCATTTAATGATGGCATTTGTATTTCTGTTTCAAAAACTGGTGTTATCACTGGGTTGGGTCTATTTAATACCTCTTTAAAATGTTCAGCCCATCTTTTCGATTGTGTTTGTTGTGATGGTATGGATTCGTTGTTTTTCCCTTTCACAGGACAGCTTGCCGTCGGCGGATGATTCTTTAGCTGTTTCATAATATGAAAGAGTGTTTTACTGTTCCCTGTTTTGGATGCTGTTTCTGCCTCTAGAGATAACTTCTGGATGTAATCACGTTTATCTTTGCGAGCATTTGCTTTAATATCTTTGTCCAGTTGTCTATATTCAAGAACTGTTGGATCGTTTTGAGTTGATAGCATTCTTAGTTTAACTTCTTTTCTTTCTTGGATTTTTGCCATGTTTCTTCACTTAACCAATTCTTTCTTTCCTTTTTTTATATATATCCTGCTGTTTCTGCTGCTGCAGATTTAATAGTGTTCTTAAAAAGTTCCAATGATTTTCTATGTTCTTCTCGGTATGCCCTGTTGTAGTGACGTTATGTAAGTTGGTGAATCTATTATGAATATCGACATTGTAGGAACTTTGAATATTTGGTAACAGTAGGCGTTTAGAATCTATTTTTTTGGGTTTTTTGCGGTTTGTATAATACTTTCAATTGAGTTCTTATTTTAGCAATGCATAAGTTGTGGTCACTGCCAATATCTGCCCCTCTGTAGGCTCTTACATCTAAGATGGACGTACGAAATTTCACGTTTATACAGAAGTGATCAATCTGGTTTTTGTATGTTGGTCAGGAGAATTCCAAGTTGTTTTATGGATGTCTTTGTGTGGGAAAAATGTACTAGCTATAGTCATATTAGTCAGTTCGCATAATTCCAGTAGTATCTCACCATTTTGATTCATGGTGCCCATTCCATGTTTGCCGATGAACCTTTCTATGCCTTTGTTGTCATTGCCGATTTTAGCATTAAAGTCACCCATAGTCACAATGAAATCGTGCCTAGGTGTTTTGTTTAGAACGTCTAGCAGTGAAGCGTAAAAACTGTCCTTCTGGTCATCTGTGCTGTCGTTCGTTGGAGCGTAACATTGTATAATTGTAAGTTTAAAGTGTTTAGTTTGTAGTCGGGCTGTTATAATTCTTTCGTTGATTGGCTCCCAGCAAATAAGAGATGATGCAGCTTTATGTGTTCAGTATATATATATATGGAACTGCAGTAAAACTATTTGATTGGCAAAACACGTAATTACAAGTACTGTAGTTTTACAAATTACAAAACAATGACAAAATACAGCAACGTTTCGACCAACAAGGCCTTTATCAAGCAAATGAACAAACAGGAGTGACAAATTAAAATGAAACACAAATGGACGACCAAATACAAACGTATCTAAGGAAAATCTGGAATAAAAACGAATAACGAAATAAATGTAACACAAAAACACACATAAAAACTAGAAATAGAAAGGAAAAGAAACAATGAAACATCTAGTAATATATATCTAGTAAGTTATATGTGTGGTGTATGTAATTTCCTGTCACTATTGTTTTAATATATTCTATATGGGTATATGTTGCATGTATTCAAGTTATATATTTACTAGATGTTTCATTGTTTCTTTCCTTTCTATTTCTAGTTTTATGTGTGTTTTTGTGTTACATTTATTTCGTTATTCGTTTTTATTCCAGATTTTCCTTAGATACGTTTGTATTTGGTCGTCCATTTGTGTTTCATTTTAATTTGTCACTCCTGTTTGTTCGTTTGCTTGATAAAGGCCTTGTTGGTCGAAACGTTGCTGTATTTTGTCATTGTTTTTGTAATTTGTAAAACTACAGTACTTTGTAATTACGTGTTTTGCCAGCTTTATGTGTCATGATGATTCTAACTTCTTCTTTATGAATATTATCAGCTCTCCCGGAATGAATAATAAACACATTTTCGCTAGATATATAATTTTTACCTGAATCCAGCCATCTGCACTCACTGACACCCAAGATGTCCAGGTTATAATTTTTCATTTCTTTACACACCTCTAGTGGCTTGTGTGATATCTGGATTTTTTTAATACAGGATTCTGCTGTGCCATCTAACCATCTTTTTCGTGGTTTTCCTCTCCTGCTGCCCTGTTTATTACAAAAAATTAAGAACGAAAATCCAGTCCTTCGAAACGAAATGCTACAGAAAGATCCTACGAATACCAGGGACAGAAAAAGAAAGAACACTGATGTCCTGAAAGAACTAAACGTTAAAGAGATTTGGCTGATAAACAACATACTATACAGAAAAATTACATACTTTGGTCACATCAAGCGTCACGATGGCTTGGAAAGAACAATACTAGAGGCAGGGTCCCAGGACGCAGAGGCAGACCAAGAAGAAGATGGCTACAAGATATTAAAGAAACCATGAATATGACCATCGGCGAAGTGGGTGAACTGGCTAGAGACAGAGTGAATTTCAGATGTGCTGTAAAGAGAGCAACGTCCTATAAAGGATACGCACCTTGATGATGATGATGATGCATACTGTGGAGTTTAGTTGCATTCTTATTAAGTGGACGAATCACTTAATTCTTTGTTTCTCAATATAATTCAGGCAAGGTTCTGTCCTAGTTTTCTGTCTTATGCTGATGTTGGTGACTGTCATTTCTTTTGGTGTTGTTAGTAACTTTTCGTAGCTATCGTATCTCCCATGTAATTATTCTTGTGTGTGACTGTGCTTTGCTCATTGTCCGTGTTTCGTTCTGACAACACGAAGTAGGAATGCAAATGCTGTTGATCATCTGTTATTTGGCTGTCACTGATATGTTTGGGTAACTTAACAATAGGGCAAGCTGGTAGGTTACAGCATTTGCTTTCTGCACTCTAGCCTCTATCTCTCTGTTTAGTCTTTCTTCTTCAACATTTATTTGTGGAACATCTCCAACTTTTGTTTAATAATGTTGGTCATCTTCCAGAAACTCGCGTCTGAATAATATCACTCCCATGTCACTATTTCTTTATATTTTAAATTTTGTTTTCAGATTTAATTATTTGATCTGATACATTGCTACACACAGTAAGACTACAAATGTGATACTTTAAAGTGTGATTTCTCTGTGTATAACATCATACAGTTACCTGTCTGTACAAATTTGTGTCCTGTTAGATAATATACATACACTTTGACCCCAATCTCGGATATGTCTGTCCTACATTCCATAGAGACTTAATGAAAACCCAACGCACTCACGTTCTCAGCGCAAACCGCACATATCACAAAGAAGTGGTTAACTTGGTACATAAGAACGAGCGCAAACCGCACATATCACAAAGAAGTGGTTAACTTGGTACATAAGAACGAGCGCAAACAAATAAACAACATTTGGTTAAAACTGAACCCGACCAGCGATGTTCAAATTTGGAACACACATACCTACCTACTTTTTCCATACCATCAATACTACTGTTCTCTAACCACAACTGTTCTGCGACATGAGAACTTAAGAAGAATTCTACAAATATTCTGACTAAATACAACAGCATATACAGAGCTTTTAAAACGAAGAACAAACTGTGACTTACTGGAAGATCATCATTAAAAGACGAAGATGGAGATGGATAAGGTCATGTATGTCGTGTGCCAGTAGGGAGATTGCTACAACAGTTCACAGATGAACAGTGGATGGCAAAAGAAGGCCTAGAGGTCCACAGAAAATATGGAGTATAATTGTAGACAGAGAGTTGAAACATTGTGGCCTGATATGGAAAACAATAATAATTAATAGAAATGCAACAGAACGGAAATATTTTGTGAAAGTCTTATGTGCTAAACGGAACACGAAGGGAATATAGAGTCGGTATCATATACACATATTTTGTGGAAGTCGTATGTCCCAAATGGGACACACAGAACTATAGAGTCAGTATCACATACACATATATTTTGTGATTATGTTGTTTGCAGAAGATATCACGGTAAGGGATCTCTGTGACGTAGAAGTTGGGTGCTCACCTCTCGTACAAAAGGTACTCTTTCGCTCCCTCGTAGAGCCTTTGCGATATTTTTCCAGAGACCCATGATCTCAGTGTAGGAGAGATTAAGTTCGTAGTCCTATCGGAGACGAACAATAAAACGTAGGTCCCTTGTTCAAATTGAACACTTCAAAGACCCCATTGGCAGTTGAACATTGAGAAGAACAGGCTGGAAAGCCGCTGCCGGAACGACATTCAATAAAAAGATTAAGAAACAAAATTCCTATTAGAATATTTTAATCATCTTCTAAATTACACCCAGGACCTCGCAGAGTTCGGGCACTGCAACTGAGATCTTCCTGTATAAGATAGAAAACTGAGGTCATGTTTCAGTCCGCCCGTAGAGAGCAGTACTATGATCCAGTCATTAGTTTTAAACACCAGCGTCTACTGCCAACGGACAACTTTGCTTATCTTGGCAGCCTCCTATCCAGATCGGCAAACATAGATTCTGAGGTCAACAATAGGATATCCAAAGCCAGTGCTGCGTTCGGAAGGTTACGTGTCACTGTGTGGGAACGGAAGGGGATAAGCATAGTCACAAAGCTGAAAGTTTACCAGGCCATAGTGCTAACCACGCTGCTGTACGCAAGCGAGACATGGACAGTGTATAGCAGACACGGAAGAAAATTAAACCATTTCCACACAAGCTGTCTACGCAGAATACTAAAAATAAACTGGCAGGACAAAATTCCAGACAGCTAAGTCCTCACAAGAGCAAAGATCCCAAAGCGTCAACACCCTGTTGCAGAATGCCCAAGTGAGATGGGCCGGTCACGTTGCTCGGATGCCTGATAAACGCACCCAAAACAGTTGATGTATGGTGAACTTGAAGGCGGCAGACGTTCAGCTGGTGTACAGAAAAACGCTTTAAAGACACTCTTACAGTGTCTCTGAAATGCTTCAATCTAGACACGACGTGCTGGGAACCCCTGGCGCAAGATCGCCAAATGTAACGCTGTAACAACACAAGAGGAACTCTAATAGCTGAGAGTCGCCGTACCTTTGAGGAGCAGGGAAAGCGAGCTGCGCGAAAAGACAAAACACCTACCTGTCTAATCTTGATCATGTATGCCTCACCTGTTGTAGGGGATTGTGTTCGAAGATTGGACTCTATAGTCACCTCCGCACACACCAGAGAAGTGCAGCAGCACACGTCTGAGGCTGTTGTCATTATCGCTTGCGATGGATGGCTATTACTAACCGAAGCGCAATGATGCTGGTCCTATCAATCAATCAATCAGTCAATCAATCAATCAATTAATCAATCAATCATAGTAATATACATCATCTAATATACTGTGTATGTATTGGTTGTTTTATTACGTATAGCTACGAATAAAAAAAACTTGGAAGGTCCCCCTTCCCTACACAGTGCAAGACAGTGCTCTATGTGAAAAGTCAATCAAGTGGCTAGTGGTGTGTTTGACGCACACATGTAAGCCGCTATATCGGGTTAATGGAATAGACTGAGATTCAAACATGGATGAATACAGACTCGCGTAGGTACACCCGCTCGCTAAAATACATACTCGTACGAATATACATACATATGCTCATATGGACGCATGTACATTTGCACACACATTGAACTAAAGGTACACACACATCACACACGTGGTTTTACAGAAGAATGATGAGAATCCCGTGGACTGCTAAAATGACGAATGTGGAGGCTTCGAGTGAAGCCAAGATACAGAGAAAGATTATTATCAATATAGGAAAGAGGCAATCATCATTTTTTCGAACATGTGATGAGAAGGGGAGGTTCATAACACATTGTGACAATCGGTAAAATCGAGGAAAACAGAGACAGAGGAAGATACAGAGAGACAATAGTAGATAGTCTGACTTCATGGCACGGAAGAGCGTCAACATCTGAGATGATAGCAAACACCACGGACATAGATTTGTGGAGATCCATGATTGCCTACGCCTGCCGGCACGCTGTGACGATGATCACACACACACGCACACACACACACACACACACACATGGTCGCACGCAAGCACATCGATTACGCTATTTCTACAACCGCTGGAAGCCTCTGAATGAACATCTCATTTCTGCAAACAAGTCAGTAACTACTGGCGCAGTACAAGTCGATGAAGAACGCTGAGTCATTGTTGGCAAATTCAATTTATTAGTGGCCAAATTGGTGCATAGAATGGGCCATACGGACCTTGGTCAAATTAGTCTGGAATCGGCGACTTTGACCTGCAAGTCATAAAAATCTGGATAATGCCATTAACTTTGTCACACGAAATGGTCATCATCTGAAGCCTGACTAGTACCAGGGTCATATTGGTCAGTTTAAACTATGCCATGGGCAGGAGGCGGGCTGGATAAGAGATTTTAGATTTCAGACTTAATAAAATCTCCAGGGAGACATTTTGGAATTGATTATTCCTGACCAGTGGCCACTCAATCCAGGTGGCCGATAGCAAGATCGTTTTTGATATTCTAGCCATATGTCGATGCCCCCATAGCCACAAGCATCTGAGCCAATATATTTAATGCTTTTTTTGTAACAGAGGCAATGGGCAAAGCAGAAATGCACAAATAACTACATGTGAAAAGCGATGCCTACGAAAAGTTATCACCAACAGAAAAGACAGACACCGACATCAGCATAAGAAAGAAAGTTAGCACAGAACCTTGCTTGAATTACATTGAGAAACAAAAAATAAAGTGGTTCGCCACACAAACTCCACTGTGTCTTAGTCACGACCGACTCTTTTATACAGTCGGTCGTGACTTAGTCTTCTACAACAGAACACCAGGAAAAACGAGAAAAGACCACGAAAAGAAGAATTGATGGCAGAGCAGAATCCTGTCAAAAATCAAAATCGTAATTCAAGCTAGGTTCTGTCCCAACTTTTCCGAAAAACCGCAGTTTCTCCCCATCCTTGTATCCTTTCATAGGCCGCCCACACAAACCCCCACATCCTGCCACACGCACCCCCACATCCTGCCACAGGCACCCCCACATCCTGCCACACCACCCACATCCTGCCACACGACCCCACAACATCTCTACTTTAATAATTACTTCAGATTGACTTATCGCCCGGACCTGGCATATCAGACAAGGTCATCAGGGTTAGAAATTTATGGATATTATTTCCACCTTCTCCTCTTCTTTTATTCTGCACTTTTTGTCATTTGCTACATCATTCTGCACTATATGTCATTTGCTACATCATTCTGCACTATATGTCATTTGCTACATCATTCTGCACTTTATGTCATTTGCTACATCATTCTGCACTTTATGTCATTTGCTACATCATTCTGCACTTTATGTCATTTGCTACATCATTCTGCACTATATGTCATTTGCTACATCATTCTGCACTATATGTCATTTGCTATGCTACATCTTTCTGCACTCTTTGTCATTTGCTATGCTACATCTTTCTGCACTCTTTGTCATTTGCTATGCTACATCATTCTGCACTCTTTGTCATTTGCTACATCATTCTGCACTATATGTCATTTGCTATGCTACATCTTTCTGCACTATATGTCATTTGCTATGCTACATCTTTCTGCACTCTTTGTCATTTGCTATGCTACATCATTCTGCACTCTTTGTCATTTGCTACATCATTCTGCACTATATGTCATTTGCTACATCATTCTGCACTCTTTGTCATTTGCTATGCTACATCATTCTGCACTCTATGTCATTTGCTATGCTACATCATTCTGCACTATATGTCATTTGCTATGCTACATCATTCTGCACTCTATGTCATTTGCTACATCATTCTGCACTCTTTGTCATTTGCTACATCATTCTGCACTCTTTGTCATTTGCTACATCATTCTGCACTCTTTGTCATTTGCTACATCATTCTGCACTCTTTGTCATTTGCTATGCTACATCATTCTGCACTATATGTCATTTGCTATGCTACATCTTTCTGCACTCTTTGTCATTTGCTATGCTACATCATTCTGCACTATATGTCATTTGCTACATCATTCTGCACTCTTTGTCATTTGCTATGCTACATCATTCTGCACTCTTTGTAATTTGCTATGCTACATCATTCTGCACTCTTTGTCATTTGCTACATCATTCTGCACTATATGTCATTTACTACATCATTCTGCACTCTTTGTCATTTGCTATGCTACATCATTCTGCACTCTTTGTCATTTGCTATGCTACATCATTCTGTACTATATGTCATTTGCTATGCAACATCATTCTGCACTATATGTCATTTGCAATGCTACATCATTATGCACTATATGTCATTTGCTATGCTACATCATTCTGCACTATATGTCATTTGCTATGCTACATCATTCTGCACTCTATGTCATTTACTATGCTACATCATTCTGCACTCTATGTCATTTGCTATGCTACATCATTCTGCACTATATGTCATTTGCTATGCTACATCATTCTGCACTATATGTCATTTGCTATGCTACATCATTCTGTACTATATGTCATTTGCTATGCTACATCATTCTGCACTCTTTGTCATTTGCTATGCTACATCATTCTGCACTATATGTCATTTGCTATGCTACATCATTCTGCACTATATGTCATTTGCTATGCTACATCATTCTGCACTCTATGTCATTTGCTATGCTACATCATTCTGCACTCTATGTCATTTGCTATGCTACATCATTCTGCACTATATGTCATTTGCCATGCTACATCATTCTGCACTCTATGTCATTTGCTATGCTACATCATTCTGCACTATATGTCATTTGCTATGCTACATCATTCTGCACTATATGTCATTTGCTATGCTACATCATTCTGCACTCTATGTCATTTGCTATGCTACATCATTCTGCACTATATGTCATTTGCTATGCTACATCATTCTGCACTCTATGTCATTTGCTATGCTACATCATTCTGCACTATATGTCATTTGCTATGCTACATCATTCTGCACTCTATGTCATTTGCTATGCTACATCATTCTGCACTATATGTCATTTGCTATGCTACATCATTCTGCACTCTATGTCATTTGCTATGCTACATCATTCATATCTAATCATATCGAAGACGGACGATAAAAAGTAAGTCACGTGTTCAAGTTGAGCACGTTAAAAAACTTTTGGCAGTTGAAAATCGAGACGAGCAGGCAGGAAAGCCGCTGCCTGGGTAAAATTCATTAGAAAAATTATTTTTTTAAATTCCTACAATATATTTTTACTATCTTCTAATTTATATCGGGGATCTTCGCCAGTGCTGCGGAATTTATGCACTGTCGCTGAGATCTTCATCTGTAAGAAAGAGTTCGAGACACACATGGTTACTCAACGAAGTGCAATGATGATGGTCCTATCAATCAATCAAGCAATCAATCAATCAAGCAATCAATCAAGCTAGCCATGTATAAGAATTATGGAAACAGAAGATAATAAAATGGTTACAGCATTATACGAGTGGATACGCCCATGTGTTGCCGTGGCTCGCGGGGGAGGAGCAAAGAATAGTAAAACTGCTACCTACAAGGCATGTCGTAAGAGGCGACTGAGGTAGGGCATAGGAAGCTACCTAGTTAATAAAAAGTCTCGTAGAAATCCGATGTACTAGCCTACTTGTAATCGCGTATCTGACACAACATAAAATCGCTCTTACACTCAGATTACATACAAATCATACAAAAAATTGCTTAACATTTGGTCAATATAGAACGTTCGAAGAAGAAACAGAAATGAGAATACAATTCAGTCATCGACCGTCTTAAGTTTGCACAGTCATCGACCGTCTTAAGTTTGCACAGTCATCGACCGTCTTAAGTTTGCACAGTCATCGACCGTCTTAAGTTTGCACAGTCATTGACCGTCTTAAGTTTGCACAGTCATCGACCGTCTTAAGTTTGCATAGTCATCGACCGTCTTAAGTTTGCACAGTCATCGACCGTCTTAAGTTTGCACAGTCATCGACCGTCTTAAGTTTGCACAGTCATCGACCGTCTTAAGTTTGCACAGTCATCGACCGTCTTAAGTTTGCACAGTCATCGACCGTCTTAAGTTTGCACAGTCATCGACCGTCTTAAGTTTGCACAGTCATCGACCGCCTTAAGTTTGCATAGTCATCGACCGTCTTAAGTTTGCACAGTCATCGACCGTCTTAAGTTTGCACAGTCATCGACCGTCTTAAGTTTGCACAGTCATCGACCGCCTTAAGTTTGCACAGTCATCGACCGTCTTAAGTTTGCACAGTCATCGACCGTCTTAAGTTTGCACAGTCATCGACCGCCTTAAGTTTGCACAGTCATCGACCGTCTTAAGTTTGCACAGTCATCGACCGCCTTAAGTTTGCACAGTCATCGACCGCCTTAAGTTTGCACAGTCATCGACCGTCTTAAGTTTGCACAGTCATCGACCGTCTTAAGTTTGCACAGTCATCGACCGTCTTAAGTTTGCACCAGCTGAACAAAATGTTTTGAGAGTGTGATTATAACTAAACGAAAAATCGATAAACAACATTAACTAAACTCTAGAAAAACGTAGCCTCACATCACCTTCTTCAAGTATCACACTTGAACCAGCACGGAAAACTTGCAATGACCCTTCTTGACATAAGTGTTGAAAACATCAACTTCAGTTTACAATTAAATGAAGTCGTAAGATATCAGTGGAAACAAAAAACATTCACATCTAGAACAAAATCCCCCCTCTGTTGTAACCACAGATCACTAACACTAGTAACATTTCTTTTGATGTAACCGACACAGATTAACTTTCTTTGTACTCACGGCGAGAACGCATTGTAAAGTCCTGGTGGGCAATTCTTCTCCCGTGAAGGCAATTCTGAAACCAGGACCAAATCTAATCTATTTAATTGCAACTAATGAAGAACCAAAATTATCTGTTTAAAATGCAGATGGGAAAATGCGAAAATAAATTGGCTCTTTTATTGCACGTTTTGGCTCAACTTGTGGCAGAAATGCGCACCAAACAGGTTCAAATTGTTTCCCCTCTCTTCATTTTCCAGTTTTGTATGTTGAAAATTTCCAGAACATGGAATTATTCTGACAGGGACTGGTTGAATAACGACCTACATGAAGCAGAGCCAGGTGTGTACAGTAGAATATGTTAAGTCTGGGAGGTCACCACGTGCTGCGAGCGTGACGTTACTCACAACATGCCAGCCTGGAAGTGACATGAGTTCAAAGAAAGACATGTTTACAAGTAAGGCTATTATTGTATCTCATTACTGACGTGAAATAATGAGATTCATTACTTAATATTATTACTAAACTTCGTTACAAAACCTCATTATGAAACTTCATTACAAAACCACATTATGAAACCTCGTTCTGAAACCTCATTATGAAACCTTATTATAAAACCACATTACGAAAACCTCATTATGAAACTTCATTACAAAAAACCTCATTACGAAACTTCATTACAAAACCTCATTATGAAACTTCATTACAAAACCACATTATGAAACCTTATTATTGAGCTTTACTAATTAAACTTATTATCTAACATTATTGCTAAACTTCATTACTGAGCCTCATTACAAAATCTATTACATAGCCTCATTACTAAATCTCATTACTGAGTCACATTACTAAAATCATTACTGAGCCTCATCACGAATCACCATAATGAGCCTCATTATTAAGTCTCATTACTAAACCGCATTACTGAGCATTATTACCAAACTTCATTACTGAGCCTCATTACAAAGTTTCATTACTGAGTCTCATTCTTAGATCTCATTACCAAATCTCATTACTGAACCTTATGTATGAACCTCATTTATAACCTCATTAATCAACTTCATTAATGAACCTTATTTAGGAACCTCAGTACTCAACTTCATGTTTGAGCCTCAATACTGAACCTTATTTATGAACCTCATTAGTGAACCTCAAACATGAACCTCTTCCTTCGTCTGTCTCACCTTTTTCTGACTTACTTTTCTTTTGTTTATCCCCCAAGTGTGATAGCTTTCTGTCGCACTTCAGACTGGGGTCGCACTTTAAACTGTGGTCGCACTTCAGACTGGGGTCGCACTTCAGACTGTGGTCGCACTTCAGACTGGGGTCGCACTTTAAACTGTGGTCGCACTTCAGACTGGGGTCGCACTTCAGACTGTGGTCGCACTTCAGACTGGGATCGCACCAGGCTGGGATCGCACTTCAGATTGTGGTCGCACTTCAGATTGTGGTCGCACTTCAGACTGGGATCGCACTTCAGGCTGGGATCGCACTTCAGGCTGGGATCGCACTTCAGATTGTGGTCGCACTTCAGACTGGGGTCGCACTTCAGGCTGGGATCGCACTTCAGATTGTGGTCGCACTTCAGACTGGGGTCGCACTTCAGACTGGGATCGGACTTCAGATTGTGGTCGCACTTCAGGCTGGGATCGCACTTCAGATTGTGGTCGCACTTCAGATTGTGGTCGCACTTCAGACTGGTCGCACTTCATATTGGGCATGGTCTCATCGTTTTGTTTCATGCACAGTTTCAGAAGAATGTCATTTTCTAGTCTTCTACTCTTTCTAAGTATCCTTCATTTTCTTTTTTCTGCTTTCCAAATTATCAAGTCTCTTTCAGCTTAAACTTTTTAACCATCAAAGTACAGGTCTTGCCAAGTCTGAGGGAGTGGCCGCCGTACTGGGGCAGTCAGGTGAGTGGTCAACGGAAGTCGTGTAAGTGGACAGTGGTAGCCATGTGTGTGGACAGTGGTAGTAAGGTGAATTGTCAGCGATAGTCAGGTGAGTGGCCAGTTATAGTAAGATAAGTGGTCAGTCAGGTGAGTGGTCAGTTGTAGCAAGGTGAGTGGTCAGTGACAATCAGGTGAGGGGTCAGTTACAATCAGGCTAGTGCTAAGTTGTAGCAAGGTGAGTGGTCAGTGATAATCAGGTGAGTGGTCAGTGATAATCAGTGAAGGTCAGTGACAGTCAGGTGAATGGTCAGTGACAGTCAGGTGAATGGTCAGTTATAGTCAGGTGAATGGTCAGTTATAGTTAGATAAATTACTCTATCGTGAGCCGAATACATTTCCCATTGAAGTTAATTATAACGGAATCGCCGTTGTTCTGACGTTGAGACAACTTCAACTCGCTAAAAGAGACTTAATTATAACGGAATCGCCGTTGTTCTGACGTTGAGACAACTTCAACTCGCTAAAAGAGACTTAATTATAACGGAATCGCCGTTGTTCTGACGTTGAGACAACTTCAACTCGCTAAAAGAGACTGAGCACCTACAGTTGGTCCATAAATTCATAGATGTAGAATGAGTTTTTTTCGAGTCAAGGAACAAAATAATAATGACAATTCAGCACGGAAAAGAAAATAGCCCTTGAATACATCCCAAAAGATATTCAGAACCATCAGACAGATTCTCAATAACAATGCTATCCGACAGGGGTTGTTTAAAATGTTGGCACGCAACTGGCTGATGGTTGTAGAGGCGTCGACTTCACTTTAGGAATACAATACTACTATTACTAATAACAGCAATAGTAATATTAATATAGTTGAGATGCCGACGTTTTCTCCAGTAAAATAAAAAAGCAATGGCTGGGGTTAGAGGACAGTAGAATAATGTTAACATAAAAAACAGATTACAAAAGTGGGAATATCGTGTTCAAGGACGGTCTCGGGAAAAAACTGACAAATAATTTGTATTCTCGAAGTTTAATCAGATTTCAATAATACAAACTAAACTTAAAGCTCGCGGTATAAAATAAGTCACTAGGGATGTATCACAAGGGCGCTATGGCCCCCACGGGCACCACGTTGAACAGCACTGCTCTGAAATATTCGAGATATTGAACCAAAAAAAAGGAAATGTTCCTCTTCTTTTCTTTCACCATTTAGTTCTTTAGAGTGACATACCAACTGTCACCACTATTTCAGACATCCAAGCATTAACATGGCAGTCAAACGATAACTGATAAACTGCATATTTATTCCAACTCTCTGCTATCAGTGCCAAACATGGTCCCTGACTAAGACACAGGAAAGAAAGATTACAACATGTGAAATGAGATGTTTACGAAAAGCTGTCAACGTTACAAGGAGAGATAGAGTGAGAAACAGAATATCAGAAGCATCGTTGGTACTATACCATGCATACAGTACATCGAGAAGCAAAGAATCAAGTGTTCGGCCATCTAATGAGAATGGAACCACATTTACTACCATCACGTTCCTACAATAATCGACACTCTGGACGCAGAGCACGAGGCAGGCCAAGAACACGATGGAAAGATAACATCTCAGAGTCCCTGCGAAAGCATGGACTGACAACATCAAGCACAACACACCTGGCACAAGATAGAAAACTAAATCTCCACACGACGCTTCCCGTCAAATGTGGTTAAGATAAGATAAGAAAACTTCTTTGTAGAAGTGTTGGGGAAAAAGGAATGTTGACATGTATAATGTGACCACTGTTTAAGAATATCAATTTTCTTCTTTCTATTATCAACTCCCAGATTTAACAAGTTTACACAGCCAAATTGTGGAGATTACCATACGGAAGAAATCGTTTGGTAGGGTATTCTTTTGCCACTCGTCGGAATCATTCAACGTTTCACACCAAGGCTTGCACTTCTAATTCTCACCTGAGACACAAATCGCAAATCGAATCCGTATTTTCGAGAATGTTCTAAGTTGGCTTTCAACGAAACACGTGCGTCGTAATGGGGTAGTTTGCACAGGTGGAACATTTGGGGGGCTACAACTAAACTGAGTGTTGAAAGATGTGATGTTTAACGAGTTTCTTGGGGAAATTCGACACGACATTGATTGTCAAGCAGGGAGTTCTGTAAGACTTTTTGTAGCAAAAACTCTGCATTGTTGAGTAGATTGTGTGAGCAGTTAGATTCCATCATTGTTGAGTAGACTGTGTGAGCAGTTAGATTCCTTCATTGTTGAGTAGACTGTGTGGGCGGTTAGATTCCTTCATTGTTGAGTAGACTGTGTGGACAGTTAGATTCCTTCATTGTTGAGTAGACTGTGTGAGCAGTTAGATTTCTTCATTGTTGAGTAGATTGTGTGGGCAGTTAGATTCCTTCATTGTTGAGTAGACTGTGTGGACAGTTAGATTCCTTCATTGTTGAGTAGACTGTGTGAGCAGTTAGATTTCTTCATTGTTGAGTAGATTGTGTGGGCAGTTAGATTCCTTCATTGTTGAGTAGACTGTGTGGGCGGTTAGATTCCTTCATTGTTGAGTAGACTGTGTGGACAGTTAGATTCCTTCATTGTTGAGTAGACTGTGTGGGCAGTTAGATTTCTTCATTGTTGAGTAGACTGTGTGGACAGTTAGATTCCGTCATTGTTGAGTAGACTGTGTGGGCAGTTAGATTCCATCATTGTTGAGGAGACTGTGTGAGCAGTTAGATTTCTTCATTGTTGAATAGACTGTGTGGACAATTAGATTCCTTCATTGTTGAGTAGACTGTGTGGACAGTTAGATTCCTTCATTGTTGAGTAGACTGTGTGGACAGTTAGATTCCTTCATTGTTGAGTAGACTGTGTGGACAGTTAGATTCCTTCATTGTTGAGTAGACTGTGTGGACAGTTAGACCTTCATTTTGATTAGACTGTGTGCAGCAGTTAGATTCCTTCATTGTTGAGTAGACTGTGTGGACAGTTAGATTCCTTCATTGTTGAGTAGACTGTGTGGACAGTTAGATTCCTTCATTGTTGAGTAAGTAGACTGTGTGGGCGGTTAGATTCCTTCATTGTTGAGTTTGACTGTGTGGACAGTTAGATTCCTTCATTGTTGAGTAGACTGTGTGGACAGTTAGATTCCTTCATTGTTGAGTAGACTGTGTGGACAGTTAGATTCCTTCATTGTTGAGTAGACTGTGTGGGCAGCGGTAACTAGGACTTTGCTAGAATTAGAATGGAGTTGCACAGTATAAAACAATCCAGTTATTTCTCTTGAGTAGATTATCTTTCATTGTGGAATGACATGAAATGGGAGAGCTGATGCGCTGTCCAGAGCTGGTGGCCAAATGAAACAATCTAATATTTCACTGTTAATTTTGGAGGGAATGGTGCCTGGAAGAAGAATGAGAGGAAGGCCTAGAAGACGATTGGTGCAAGATGTCATTGGTGATCTGAGAATGACTGCTGCTGAGGCCGGTCAACTTACACAGAACAGAGAGTTTTTCAGGATTGCTGTCATGGGAGCCAAATCCCGGAAGGGACAATCTACTTGATGGCGATGATTATTTCACTGTCCTACAGAGAAGCCAATACTATAATCCACAATCATTACGCTACAATCGTTACGCTACAATCATTACGCTACAATCATTAAGCTACAATTGTGGAAGAAGCATATTGACGTAGGCGACAGATTGAACCCAATCCACCATCTTAAACGACACTAGCAGACCACTATTTCGCATGAGAACCGGTCACTGAAGTGTGCTCTGTCATTTATACAGATTCAAAGCTTCGTTCACACATGAATGCACATATGGAGGTGGAATTCAGACTACATAACAGATACTCCCAGACTGCACAGCCTATAATGCATATAGACAACAGCTAAGGACGGATGGTGCAGAGCTGAGGAAGAATCTTTTAGGCAGCCGCTCCGATATGGAAAAGACAATAGACTTTACCATGTTGACAGGATTCAAGTTTTAACATGACTCTAGATCTGACCGCAGAAGAAGAAGACGATTCTGTTTCCGAGACAAGAGAGTGCAGTCTGTTTCCTGTGTCAGGTAATAGCTTCTACTTGTAGTTTTGTGTGTATGTTTCTCATGCTTCAGATTGATTTTCAGATCTGTCATTCAGTCTACAAAGTGTGTTCTGTGCCTGTCTTTGCAGCCAGCAGAGGTGGGGTCGGGTAATCTTTCGTAGAAACTGCGAAAAGGGAAAATAATTAGTCTTCTGATGATCAGTAGAATACACAAGCCAACCCCAACTCCCAGGAGTGAGAGCAGACCGGGCAATTTTGACCGTGGAAGTACAGTGATTGGTTATTGGTTACTAAACTGACGTCATTGCACTCCGGACAGACCCATAGACCCTCAGCACCTGTAGATCAGTTATCAGTATATGAGATATTCATAGCACTCGAATGTCCTGGTGCCGACTCGATCCAAACACACCTCAGCGACCACACGCCATTCGATGTTGTTAATCAATCTCTTGCATATTAGTATGTCGTTCTTTCGCTGCACAATATACACCCATCTTCAACTGTCAATGATCCTTGAAACTCTGTTCGAAGACTCTCTCAATGCTAAGATGTCCTCATCCATGCAGCTCCTCGATAGAGCTAACCAGCCAATTGTCAGTTTCATTCAACTCCTGCGTGCCAGAACAAAAATAAATGATTTCTGATCATTGTCTGTCCCTACTCCACCAGTTGCGTTCCATACCGATTCATTTACGATCCCATAGTCACTGAGTATAAACACGAGAATGCGAATGCCAAAGTTCCGCTTCCTAACCGGACTCATTGTCAACTACTTGTGGTTGTTGCGAGAGTCCACTGGCCTCTCTATTATTTCCTCTGAGCGTGCTGAAAAGCCCGCAGCGTTGTTGGCGAGACAACCATCGGTGTAAATAACCACATCGTATCATTGATGATGTCATCAAGAGGCCTCCACCTCCCTTTAGCAGTGATGATTATTTGTGCATGATATTTATACTGAGATTTATTATATATATTTATACCTGTAGATATTATTGAAGCTACAGATAGCAATTTTAGAAGGCTGTGTGGTTACACAAGGAGAATGCGACATGAAACATAAATTCTTGTATTCTCATGTTCTCAAGCACCTGGATGTGATCGTTTGTTCAGATGTCGGTTTAAAAGTTTGTCGTATTAAGCAAACAAACCAGAAGCAGGTCGAGAAGTACCTGCACGCGCTAGTGAAAGGTCAAGGGCAGGTTTAGTGCCATATCGAACACACTGCTGACAATGAGTTTAATTGTCCTAAGATGAACAACATAGGCGAGATAAGTGAGATAACGTTCTGTCTGTCTGTTCATTGGAGATAGCAGGATATTGTTTGTCTGGGTTTCGGAACGTAAGGAAATTGGAGGAGGCAGATTTATTTCTTGTTATTGGGAAAGCAGGAGAATGCAGGAGAGCAAAAGAAGAAGGATAATAGAGATAGGAGGATATATATAAAGAGAGGAAAGTACATGTGACAGAAACTTTCCACCATGTCTAACATATGATTGAAGCAGCACAGAGACAAGAACATTTTCTTGGATCTAATAATCTCTGAGTCGGAGAGATGGTAGGTACACGATAAATAGAAGTGATCTTTCGCAAAATCAGTCGAGCGTTACACCGAGCCGTTTAGCGAGCACGCAAGAATGAAAGAATCAAGTACAGATTGAACTGATGACAATGCTTACTCTACTATGTGCCCATGGGCTGCGAGTACATGATGATGATGACATGATTAGAGAGTCCAGCGAGCAACAGAGTTGATTAATGATATTGTTTCTACTTGCTTGCTTTTTCTTTGTTCCTCGTTCTGTCTCTTCCTTGATGTCTCTATCCATCTGTCTTTTCTGTTTCTTTTCTGTCTCTTCCTTGATGTATCTATCCATCTGTCTTTCTCTGTTTCTCTTTCTATCTCTTCCTCGATGTCTCTATCCATCTGTCTTTCTTTGTTCCTCGTTCTGTCTCTTCCTCGATGTCTCTATTTATCTGTCTTTCTTTGTTCCTACGCCCCCTACCCTGCATCTATCCTCTCTCTATATCTCGTATCTCTCTGTATCTCTCTCTACCTCGTCTCTCTCTCCCTGCATCTCTCTCTCTCTGCATTTTCTCTCTCTCTCTGCATCTCTCTCTCTCTGCCTCTCTCTTACATCTCTTTCCTATCCCCTCTCTCTCTCTGCATCTCTCTCTCTCTCTCTCTCTCTCTCTCTCTGCATCTTCTCATTACATCTCTTTCCCTATCCCCCTCTCTCTCTCTCTCTATCTCTCTCTCTCTTATGCATCTCTTTTCTTTCTCTGCATCTCTCTCATTACATCTTTCTTCCTCTCCTCCTCTCTCTCTCTCTATACCGCTCTCTCTACTCTACCTCCTATAATCTCATCTCTGTCTGCATATATCTCATGTCCCTTTACTCAGCATATCTCTTGCTCTTTTGCATCTCTCTCACCTCTTTCTCTATCTCTCCTCTCTCTCTCTCTCTCTCATCATACTCTACATCTCTCATCTATCTCTGCAGCTCTCTAAATCCTCTCTCTACTCTTTATCCACCTCCATCTATATTCTCTCTTCCTCCTCTTCCTCTACATCTCTTCGTCCTCTTTTCTCTCTATTCCTCGCATTCTCTATCTCCACACATCACTCTATTCTCTCTCTATCCCCATCCTCTATTCTCTCTCTCCGCATATCCTCTATCTCAACATCCTGTACTTTCTCCTCCTCTATTTTATCTCTCTCATCACCAACTTTTCATTATGACTTTATGTTCTGTTTCGTAATAAGCATTTGTCTTTAGTTCCCACTTATTGCATAAACAGAACTTGTCAGTAACTCAAATTCTCAGTGTACGTCTTTATGCAAATCGTTTTATGGCATGACAACAGAAATAGGTAAAACGAATATTTTGATTTCCACAGAACACAAACAACTAGTGAAAACAACATATCGAGAAATGAACCTTCATCAGAGCACCCCAACGTTCAGACAACTGTAGTAATGACCTCTTAAAGAAAAGACAGTTGGTCTAGCGAACATTCCATATTGACGATAAAATTAATAATTTGTGGTTTGTGAATCATTTTCTCAAAAGGTTATTATAAATAGTTGGAAAATATGCTTGACTGAAAGATTCTGTGATAATTCGTTGCAAGACAAGAAAGGAAATATGTGGAGGGAGGAAATGATATTTTCAAAGAATTCTGAATAAGTTTATGAGGATATGCTACCTTGGCAAGTCAGCAGAAGATCGATTGTCTGTTGGCTAGACCTGGTCTACATATTTGCTGACATGCAGGAAGTGTCAGGGAGTGATTTGTTGGACAGGGGAGATAATGAAGGGTTAGATTATGAGACTGGGTAGACGGTCGGGGAGAGAGGGGGTATGACGGGTAGATTGTGGATATGACGAGTTGGTTGTGGGTATAACGGGTAGATTGGGGGTATGAGGGACAGACTGTGAGTATAACAGACAGAATGTGCGCATGACAGATAGACAGATTGGCATGGCAGGACAGTTGGCATGGCGGGACAGTTGGCATGGCGGACAGACTATGGGGTAGACAGTAGTAAAATGTATTGTGAAATAAAATAGTGAAAACGACGAGAAGATGATGATGAAAAGAAGAAGAAGAAAGTGGAAAAGAAGAAGAAAGTGGAAAAGAAGAAGAAAGTGGAAAAGACAGATGGAAAAAACAGTAAGACGAGAATATAATGGGAATGGGGTAGAGAGGTGGAAGGGAGAGGCGGAAGAAAAAGGGATGCCATTTTAAAAAAACACAATGGGAAATATATGAAAACAACGAGGAGTGAGAAATGAGAGTGAGGTGGAGGAAGGCAGGGGGAAGACAATGGAGAAGGAATGATAATTTTGAAAGATGGGAAACTAGTGTTAAAACATTACAATACAATGGCAAGGTATAAAGATATTTGGACAGACGGCAAGACTGGGAAGGAGGATGGGGGATGGGGCAGGAATTCGGTCGGAACGTTATAAAGACGGGCACAAAATCAGAAAGATAGTTTGTAAACGCTTACAAAATATATAAAACAACAAGAAAGATAGAAAGACATGAAGGAAGAAAGAATGTTCCGGAAGATATACGACGCAAGTGTTGCAAGACGAACTTTCCGAAAATAGAAAAAAAAAGATTTGAACTTAAACTATTTACAAGACACCGTTTTAAGACTACCGACACTACCTTCGTACAAGCGTACATGTATTTTCCCCCTATTTATTTGGTTTAACGACACAAGCAGATTGTAGAAACTACATTCTGTGCATATCGTTTGGTATCAGACTCATTTCACGTTAATAGCAAGTCTGTATTGGTAATTTATGGGTATGTTCTTCAATAGAAATAAACTACAAACCTCAACTCGGGTAGAGAGTACATAAGCCAGGTCTGAAATGAAATTACAGAAACATTCAGCAGGACGAGGGGGGATATGATTTCCAGATGGAATGGAGAATGAGAGAGAGAGAGAGAGAGAGAGAGGGTAATGAAGAAAGAGAGAGATAGCTGAGTTAGAAAGTACAATGGTTAGAGACTAGGAGAGGATCTGAGAGTTTAAGCAGTAAATCAGCGGTTCTCAACCTTTTATCAGCTGATGCACACATAACTACCACGCCCACCATTAGGTTTTACGGAATTTCACCCCTACCGATTTAATTGTAATTTCCAAGGAGGAAACCATTTTTGTTCACTTCGAGCTTTATAACACTTGTTGCCCGTCTGCTCAGCGTGTTCGTAGCGCGTTGGACTACGGGTGACAAGCTTCCTGTGAGTGCGGGTTCAATTCCGGCAGAAAAGTCACAGGTTCACCAGATTCACGGTGTTCGAGGCACCGAACCGAAGGGTTACGATGTCCACGGCACCGAGCCGAATAGCTGAAAGCTCAAGTGCTTCTAGATTGGTTAAAAAAAAAAAAAAACATCTTGTCCTCTAAAAATACCATATGTACAAAAAACAACCTCGTTACTGCCCGCAATAGCGCTTTTAGGACGTATAGGACGGGCGGCAAATGCGCCTATGGATGCATGCTAGTGCAGTCACTGCGAAACTTATCAGGTTAGGATGTTTTCTTGATGCCACGAGAGAACAAAAATATCTTTAAACTTACTGTGAATGGAACTCGGTTCTCCTGAATAGAAGCCCACGCTCTAATCCATTCCGCCAAGTGCTCCACTCTGTGGCAATGAGAAATATCATCTAATCCATTCCGTCAGGTGCTTCACTCTGTGGCAATGAGAAATATCATCTAATCCATTCCGTCAGGTGCTCCACTCTGTGGCAATGAGAAATATCATCTAATCCATTCCGTCAGGTGCTTCACTCTGTGGCAATGAGAAATATCATCTAATCCATTCAGTCAGGTGCTCCACTCTGTGGCAATGAGAAATATCATCTAATCCATTCCGTCAGGTGCTCCACTCTGTGGCAATGAGAAATGTCATCTAATCCATTCCGTCAGGTGCTCCACTCTGTGGCAATGAGAAATATCATCTAATCTATTCCGTCAGGTGCTCCACTCTGTGGCATTGAGAAATGTCATCTAATCCATTCCGTCAGGTGCTCTCCATTCTGTGGCAATGAGAAATATCATCTAATCCATTCCGTCAGGTGCTCCACTCGGTGGCAATGAGAAATGTCATCTAATCCATTCCGTCAGGTGCTCTCCACTCTGTGGCAATGAGAAATGCCATTTAATCCATTCCGTCAGGTGCTCCACTCTGTGGCAATGAAAATATCATCTAATCTATTCCGCCAGGTGCTCCACTCTGTGGCAATGAGAAATTTCATCTAATCCATTCCGTCAGGTGCTCTCCACTCTGTGGCAATGAGAAATGTCATCTAATCCATTCCGTCAGGTGCTCTCCACTCTGTGACAATGAGAAATGTCATCTAATCCATTCCGTCAGGTGCTCTCCACTCTGTGGCAATGAGAAATGTCATCTAATCCATTCCGTCAGGTGCTCCATTCTGTGGCAATTAGAACTGTAATCTAATCCATTCCGTCAGGTGCTCCACTCTGTGGCAATGAAAAATGTCATCTAATCCATTCCGTCAGGTGCTCCACTCTGTGGCAATGAGAAATGTCATCTAATCCATTCCGTCAGGTGCTCCACTCTGTGGCAATGAGAAATTTCATCTAATCCATTCCGTCAGGTGCTCTCCACTCTGTGGCAATGAGAAATGTCATCTAATCCATTCCGTCAGGTGCTCCACTCTGTGGCAATGAGAAATATCATCTAATCCATTCCGTCAGGTGCTCCACTCTGTGGCAATGAAATTGTCCTCTTACCCATTCCGTCAGGTGCTCCACTCTGTGGCAATGAGAAATGTCATCTAATCCATTCCGTCAGGTGCTCCACTCTGTGGCAATGAGAAATTTAATCTAATCCAATCCATCAGGTGCTCTCCACTCTGTGGCAATGAGAAATGTCATCTAATCCATTCCGTCAGGTGCTCCACTCTGTGGCAATGAGAAATATCATCTAATCCATTCCGGCAGGTGCTCCACTCTGTGGCAATGAGAATTGTCCTCTTACCCATTCCGTCAGGTGCTCCACTCTGTGGCAATGAGAAATGTCATCTAATCCATTCCGTCAGGTGCTCCACTCTGTGGAATGAGAAATGTCATCTAATCCATTCCGTCAGATGCTCCACTCTGTGGCAATGAGAAATGTCATCTAATCCATTCCGTCAGGTGCTCCACTCTGTGGCAATGAGAAATATCATCTAATCCATTCCGTCAGGTGCTCCACTCTGTGGCAATGAGAAATATCATCTAATCCATTCCGTCAGGTGCTCTCCACTCTGTGGCAATGAGAAATATCATCTAATCCATTCCGTCAGGTGCTCTCCACTCTGTGGCAATGAGAAATGTCATCTAATCCATTCCGTCAGGTGCTCCACTCTGTGGCAATGAGAAATGTCATCTAATCCATTCCGTCAGGTGCTCTCCACTCTGTGGCAATGAGAAATATTATCTAATCCATTCCGTCAGGTGCTCCACTCTGTGGAATGAGAAATGTCATCTAATCCATTCCGTCAGGTGCTCCACTCTGTGGCAATGAGAAATGTCATCTAATCCATTCCGTCAGGTGCTCCACTCTGTGGCAATGAGAAATGTCATCTAATCCATTCCGTCAGGTGCTTCACTCTGTGGCAATGAGAAATGTCATCTAATCCATTCCGTCAGGTGCTCCACTCTGTGGAATGAGAAATATCATCTAATCCATTCCGTCAGGTGCTCTCCACTCTGTGGCAATGAGAAATGTCAACATTACACAAACAGTTATTCACTTAAAATTGCAGAACATTATATCTCACTGTGAGTCAAACACAAATATCTCTCACTATGAGTCAAACACAAATATCTCTCACTATGAGTCAAACACAAATATCTCTCACTATGAGTCAAACACAAATATCTCACTATGAGTCAAACACAATATCTCACTATGAGTCAAACACAAATATCTCACTGAGTCAAACACAAATATCTCACTATGAGTCAAACACAATATCTCACTATGAGTCAAACATAAATATCTCTCACTATGAGTCAAACACAAATATCTCTCACTATGAGTCAAACACAAATATCTCTCACTATGAGTCAAACACAAATATCTCACTATGAGTCAAACACAAATATCTCACTATGAGTCAAACACAAATATCTCACTATGAGTCAAACACAAATATCTCACTATGAGTCAAACACAATATCTCACTATGAGTCAAACACAAATATCTCACTATGTGTCAAACACAAATATCTCACTATGAGTCAAACACAAATATCTCACTATGAGTCAAACACAAATATCTCACTATGAGTCAAACACAAATATCTCACTATGAGTCAAACACAAATATCTCACTATGAGTCAAACACAAATATCTCACTATGAGTCAAACACAATATCTCACTATGAGTCAAACACAAATATCTCACTATGAGTCAAACACAAATATCTCACTATGAGTCAAACACAAATATCTCACTATGAGTCAAACACAAATATCTCACTATGAGTCAAACACAATATCTCACTATGAGTCAAACACAAATATCTCACTATGAGTCAACAACAATGATAGTCTTTATTATTTATTAAAGAAATGTTGAACTTACTGTTTTCATATTTAAAAAAAACGATATTTTAACTGAAAAAAACAAATATATATATTACTAATACAAGTATTACAATTTATTAAAATAGAAAAACCTATTTAATTTCCATATTTCACGCCTACACAGGTACTGCTTCACGTCTGAGGATCGTCTCCCAGGTTGAGGATCGTCTCCCAGGTTAAGGATCGTCTCCCAGGTTAAGGATCGTCTCCCAGGTTAAGGATCGTCTCCCAGGTTAAGGATCGTCTCCCAGGTTAAGGATCGTCTCCCAGGTTAAGGATCGTCTCCCAGGTTAAGGATCGTCTCCCAGGTTAAGGATCGTCTCCCAGGTTGAGGATCGTCTCCCAGGTTAAGGATCGTCTCCCAGGTTGGGATCGTCTCCCGGTTAGGATCGTCTCCCAGGTTAGGATCGTCTCCCAGGTTAAGGATCTCCCAGGTTGGATCGTCTCCCAGGTTAAGGATCGTCTCCCAGGTTAAGGATCGTCTCCCAGGTTGAGGATCGTCTCCCAGGTTGAGGATCGTCTCCCAGGTTAAGGATCGTCTCCCAGGTTAAGGATCGTCTCCCAGGTTAAGGATCGTCTCCCAGGTTGAGGATCGTCTCCCAGGTTAAGGATCGTCTCCCAGGTTGAGGATCGTCTCCAGGTTAGGATCGTCTCCCAGGTTGAGGATCGTCTCCAGGTTGGATCGTCTCCCAGGTTAGGATCGTCTCCCATGCTGAGAACCACTACAGTAGATTGATAATGAAGTGAAAATGGAGATATTTATTGCGAAATTAAGTGAATATAATATTTTGGGCATATTAAAAAAAAACCTTGAAGGTGGGAGAGGACCACTATTGAAGGAGGTATCCATCAACGAGGAGAAGACGAACACCGCTTAGAAGTTGGTGCTCGCAAGGGGAGCAAGGAATAGTAACACTGCGACCTACAATGCATGTTATAAGAGGCGACTGAGGTAGGGGCCTAGGAAGCTACCCTAGTAAATAAAAAGCATCGCAATAAATTGGATGTGCTGGTCTACTTGTAGTCGCATAAGTGGCACAACGTACAATCGCTCTTAGGCTCAGCTCGCATACAAATCACAAAAAGTGGTTTAACAAGTGGTTGATATGGAGCGTTTGAAGAAGAGGACGAAGACGGATGTAACTGATGGTTTGAACATGGCGACTGCAGAGGTAGGACATCTGATGGTTTGAACATGGCGACTGCAGAGGTAGGACATCTGATGGTTTGAACATGGCGACTGCAGAGGTAGGACATCTGATGGTTTGAACATGGCGACTGCAGAGGTAGGACATCTGATGGTTTGAACATGGCGACTGCAGAGGTAGGACATCTGATGGTTTGAACATGGCGACTGCAGAGGTAGGACATCTGATGGTTTGAACATGGCGACTGCAGAGGTAGGACATCTGATGCTTTGAACATGGCGAATGCAAAGGTAGGACATCTGATGCTTTGAACATGGCGACTGCAGAGGTAGGACATCTGATGGTTTGAACATGGCGACTGCAGAGGTAGGACATCTGATGCTTTGAACATGGCGACTGCAGAGGTAGGACATCTGATGGTTTGAACATGGCGACTACAGAGGTAGGACATCTGATGGTTTGAACATGGCGACTGCAGAGGTAGGACATCTGATGGTTTGAACATGGCGACTGCAGAGGTAGCACATCTGATGGTTTGAACATGGCGACTGCAGAGGTAGGACATCTGATGGTTTGAACATGGCGACTGCAGAGGTAGGACATCTGATCTTTGAGAAAAAGATATTCTTAGTAACTCAATGGGTATGCTATGAAGATTCAAACACTCGGAGACAATGGTTGCAGTCGCTGAAGATGTCTAGGCTGACAAAAATCAGTTTCATTGTTTGGCCAGACATGTAGGTGTGAGGGGAAATGAACGTACCCACAGGCTTGCATGTATGACTGCTGTAAAATGCGGGCGAGCAAAGAACCAGGCTGATATTCGGAATTCCCAAAGGGAGATAGATCGTGGAAATGATTGAAGTAATGGTGATGTATCTATCCAGACTACAAGAATTTCAAATCAAACGTGGTGTAGCTAGACAAGAACGCTTTACTGGAAACCAAAGAAAAATAGTAACCCAGCATATGCCAGGGTTGTTAGTCGCCACAAGCTGAGAGACATTCTGAGGAGCAGATCAGAGTATTTATGGACTAATTGGTTGGACGTGCAGTGATGATGATCTGACGGCTAAACTAAACTAATGTTTACCAAACTAAACGATTTCTTATAATAAACTTCTGGGGTCTGTGTGGCTACATTCACTTTTACGTTTCATTATGATGGTCGTGTGTTCGAATCCTGACCGCGTAGTTCTCTTTACGAGTGCATTTTTTACAGAGACCCTAGGATTGTTGCCAGTGCTACGGAATTCGTACTGTGTGCAATACTTTGGGTAGATGGCGTGCCACGTCTGCGGAAAGGGACCAAGCCATATGTGGTAAAACCCGGTGCAATGAATTCACTTTTTTCATAATGATTTCTACTCTTGGTTAGATATTTTTCCTTTATTTCCATATATTTATGTTGTACTATTGGGCCAGTTTTCTACTTCTATTTCTCACTCTCTAGTGCAGGCACATGGAACAGTCTGCTAGAGCATACAATACAGTTTGTGTACTCGTGTCACAAGACTGCATCACAGAAGCAGATGTGACTGGCAGCCTGTGACGAGTTTTTACTTTGAGTGTACGCATCGGGTACGAGTGTGGGTGTGTATGTGTGGCTGTGAGTATGCATATGTTTGCATATATGTATGGTAGTGTGTAAGCAAAGTTAAGTCTTTGATCTGCTCTGAACGCACGAGTTGCTACCATTAAGGAAAGGTTGGCCACAGATGAGTACTGTAAGCAATAATCACTACTCATCAACAGCTCGGCCAAATTGTTTGTTGCTTACGTCGGAAAGGTGTTCTGTTAGAACGTGCTTCTAATTTCTGTATTGTGTGGGTGCGCGTGCCTACACGTGCGGGTTCGGGTTCCTACACGTGCGGTTGTGGGTGTCTACACGTGCGGGTGTGGGTGCCTACACGTGTGGGTGTGGGTGCCTACACGTACAGGTGTGGTGCCTACACGTACGGATGTGGGTGGCGACCTATGAATTTCCCTGGTATTGCTTTCTGTATCTCTCTATTGTTTTTTACAGGGCAGCTATCCCCCACCTTCAACCTCCATAGGCACCTCTTACGACATGCGTGGCAGTTAACAGTGGTTATATTCTTGACACCCCTAACTCCTGTGTGTTGCCGGGCCGAGAAGGCAAGCAAAGAATAGTAACACTGCGACTTAAAAACGATGCCGTAAGAGGCGGCTGAGGTAGGGGCCTGTGGATGCTACCCTAGTAAATAAAAAGCGTCGAAGGAAACGTATGTGTTGGCCTACTTGTAGGCGCATAACTGGCACCACGTACAATCTCTCTTAGGCTCAGAATACATATAAATGACAAAAAATGGTTAATAAGTGATCGATATGGAGTGTTGGAAGAAGAAGACACCCCATATTGTGCGCTCAGGCACAGCCAACTCTAGCTAAGTTTATAGTTGGCTCAGGCACAGCCATCTCTAGCTAAGTTTATAGTTGGCTCATGCACAGCCATCTCTAGATAAGTTTATAGTTGGCTCAGGCACAGCCAACTCTAGATAAGTTTATAGTTGGCTCAGGTACAGCCAACTCTAGATAAGTTTATAGTTGGCTCAGGTACAGCCAACTCTAGATAAGTTTATAGTTGGCTCAGGTACAGCCAACTCTAGATAAGTTTATAGTTGGCTCAGGTACAGCCAACTCTAGATAAGTTTATAGTTGGCTCAGGTACAGCCAACTCTAGATAAGTTTATAGTTGGCTCTGACTCAGGTACAGCCATCTCTAGATAAGTTTATAGTTGGTTCTGGCTCAGGCACAGCCATCTCTAGAAAAGTTTATAATTGGCTCTGGCTCAGCCATCTCTAGATAAGTTTATAATTTGCTCTGGCTCAGCCATCTCTAGATAAGTTTATAGTTGACTCTGGCTCAGGCACAGCCATCTCTAGATAAGTTTATAATTGGCTCTGGCTCAGGTACAGCCATCTCTAGATACGTTTATAGTTGGCTCTGGCTCAGGTACAGCCATCTCTAGATAAATTTATAGTTGGCTCTGGCTCAGGTACAGCCATCTCTAGATAAATTTATAGTTGGCTCTGGCTCAGACACAGCCAACTCTAGATAAGTTTATAGTTGGCTCTGGCTCAGGCACATCCATCTCTAGATAAGTTTATAGCTGGCTCTGGCTCAGGCACAGCCATCTCTAGATAAGTTTATAGTTGGCTCTGGCTCAGGTACAGCCATCTCTAGATAAATTTATTGTTGGCTCTGGCACAGCCATCTCTAGATAAGTTTATAGTTGGTTCTGGCTCAGGTACAGCCATCTCTAGATAAGTTTATAGTTGGCTCTGGCTCAGGTACAGCCATCTCTAGATAAATTTATAGTTGGCTCTGGCTCAGGTACAGCCAATTCTAGATAAGTTTATAGTTGGCTCTGGCTCAGGTACAGTCAACTCTAGATAAGTTTATAGTTGGCTCTGCTCAGTCACAGCCATCTCTAGATAAGTTTATAGTTGGCTCTGGCTCAGGCACAGCCATCTCTAGATAAGTTTGTAGTTGGCTCTGGCTCAGGTAACCACTCGGGCCAGAAATAGACACCTGTCAGAATAAATTATCAAGTTAACAGGTGTTTTTGTTTGCTAGAAACTTCATTCCTGTCCTAATTTGACCAGATTATGCCGGTTAAAGTACGATCCACCGACCAGACGTTATCTTCCCGCCATCTTGAACTTAAATGAAGGTTAAAATATGTTGTCTGGTGTCCCGCTGTTGCCTTGTCAAGTGTTTTATCGTCTGGTTAAGTAGGGAGAAAATTTGTGAATATATTTGATAAATCAGATTTCAAGGTTAATGTGCGTGTGCGTGTGTGTGTGTGTGCATGCAGAGGTGGCAGTTTAATGTCAGATAGAGCGAAACACTGAAACGAGTTTCAGGCTTTGTCTATATGGGAAACATAACAATTATGTTATGTCGAAGTCAGGAAACTTCACATGTGTGCTCCGTCCTCCACTACATCAGCCATCCAAAAGTCTACTTTCTCACCATACCCATGAGAAGTTATAGTATATCTTCTCTCTCTACCACGAAGACAACACCGTCTGGCATATCTAAACTTAATTCATAATTCTCGCAATCTACACAGTGTCTGAGACTCGCCCATCAGATCGTCACCAGATCTGTCCATAGTTCTTCCCGCTTGAGGTGGGGTATTGCTTACAAGAAAGTCAGCACGTTTGTTGCCTCACACTCCAACATGTCCAGGTAGGTGTACATCATATAACAATGGGTGATTGTTGCCTCACACTCCAACATGTCCAGGTAGGTGTACATCATATAACAATGGGTGATTGTTGCCTCACACTCCAACATGTCCAGGTAGGTGTACATCATATAACAATGGGCGATTGTTGCCTCACACTCCAACATGTCCAGGTAGGTGTACATCATATAACAATGGGTGATTGTTGCCTCACACTACAACATGTCCAGGTAGGTGTACATCATATAACAATGGGTGATTGTTGCCTCACACTCCAACATGTCCAGGTAGATGTACATCATATAACAATGGGTGATTGTTGCCTCACACTCCAACATGTCCAGGTAGGTGTACATCATATAACAATGGGTGATTGTTGCCTCACACTCCAACATGTCCAGGTAGGTGTACATCATATAACAATGGGTGATTGTTGCCTCACACTCCAACATGTCCAGGTAGGTGTACATCATATAACAATGGGTGATTGTTGCCTCACACTCCAACATGTCCAGGTAGGTGTACACTATAACAAAGGGTGATGCTTAACCATCACATATAACAATGGGTGATTGTTGCCTCACACTCCAACATGTCCAGGTAGGTGTACATCATATAACAATGGGTGATTGTTGCCTCACACTCCAACATGTCCAGGTAGGTGTACATCATATAACAATGGGTGATTGTTGCCTCACACTCCAACATGTCCAGGTAGGTGTACATCATATAACAATGGGTGATTGTTGCCTCACACTACAACATGTCCAGGTAGGTGTACATCATATAACAATGGGTGATTGTTGCCTCACACTCCAACATGTCCAGGTAGGTGTACATCATATAACAATGGGTGAGAGAAGAAGTAAAATGTCAGTTAAGATGAGAAAAAAAATTGACACCAAATAAATTTAGCAGCACGAGAAAGGCATTAACATTTAAGTACATTACAAATACACAGAAAAATGAGACTAATCTGTCTTGCACGCAGGCGGTATTGTTTTATATGGCAGAAACATGCATATTGAATTAACAGCTGGAACACAGAACCCAGGCTTTCGGTGTGTAGATATATATATACACAGAGGAGACGGTAGTATCTTCATTATAATTCTTCGTTTGTTCTACATCCATTTCTTGTTAAACCAAGATGTGTTGTCCTTATACCATCTGTCTTGGAGTGTGTGTTGGTTGTGCCAGCCAGTTAGTAATCTAGAAACCCGTAGACCAGTACATTTCTGAAAAAAAATTTCGCCCCGTTCGCACGGTCAAAGTTTCTAGTCTACACCTCTGGAAGTTGGATGTTCTACGGGTCATAATCAGACTATATATTATCATATTTCGTCCGTCGTAAGAGAGACTAGTCAATCCCAACTTTTCTGGATACAGAGCCAGGGGCAGAACACATGATATAGACCGGTAGGGAGTATAATATGGAAAGAGACGACAACTCATAAATAATTTTTCCAACAACTAAACATGAAAAGAGAATTTAAGAAATGAACGTTAAACAAATATAATGTTATGGAAACATTAAATAGACAAAACATATTTTTGAAGACCACTTTATACGGGGCATGTGTGGACAAGAGAGTAATGGGAAGACAGAGATATCATTTGGATTTGAACATCAAGTAGTGGACAAGCAGCAGTATGTCAGAGTGTACTAAGTGCAAGTTACAGAACATGCTAGAACTGTATTGCGGTCAACCTTGGACATGACAAAAAAAAGCACATTCTGGTGATGAGAATTCACATAATCTAACAAAGAGATTGAAAGTTCAGCTTCGCATGTTTTCATTCAAGGGAAAGCATTCTAACATTTGCTAGCAGCCTGCTCTCAATAACCGAACAGCCCTCGATTCAGCCTCAGTGAGGACATTTTTGTTTATACTACGAGGTAAGAAAAACATAAGTAGAATATCAGGACCCGATGGCGAGACAACATTACCTGAGGGAATACAAATCGAGCATCAACAACTTCGTTTACATGATGATCGTAGAATCTGCTTTGTATCATCATAATTATCATCATCATCATTATCATAGCATCATCATTATCATCATATCATCATTCATTATCGTCTCATCATCATTATCATCATCAGTATCGTCCTTATCATCATCATCATACTCATTTTCATCACTATCATCATCATTATCATTATACTCATTATTGTCATTATCATTATCATATCATCATTATCATCATCATCATTATCATCATTATCATCATTATCATACCATCATAATCATACTCATTATCATCATTATCATAATCATTATCACCATTATAATCATCCTCATCCATATCATCACTATCATTATCATCATACTCATTATCATCATACTCATTTTCATCATTATTATCGTTATCATTATTATAACCGCCTGTATGTTGCCGGAGCCCGCAAGGGAAGCAAAGAATAGTACCACTTCGACCTACAATGCATGTCGTAAGAGGCGAGAAATGTAGGCACTAGGGATGCTACCCTAGTAAATAAAAAGCAGTGCAGAAATCGGATGGGCTGACCTACTTGTAGGCGCATAACTGGTACAACGTACAATCGTTCTTAGGCTCAGATCACATATAAATCACACAGAGTGGTTGACAGGTGGTCGATATGGAGCGTTGGAAGAAGAAGGTTATTATAACATCAACATCAGCATCATTCCAAACATCATTGTCCTTAACTGCCGAGTCTGCTCAGCAAGGATGAGTACTATCTCATATACATAAGTAAGTGATAGCAGTGGTGAATGTCTTCTCTGGTCGGCACTTTTAAAACACATATGTTGTTGTTGCAACTGCAGTTGTTGGTGTGTTGTTGTTGCAGTTGTAGCAATTGTAACTGGCAACTGTTTTGTAGTATTTTATCCATTTTTGTAGATGTTGGTGTGCAACTATTTTATTCGATGCTGTTGTTCTTGTGCACGATATTAGCAACATTTTAGTGTAGTTGCTATTATCTTGTTGTTATTGATATTGTTGCATGTCTTTTGTTGCTTTCTGTTGTTTTTCATGCAGTTGCTGATGCGTGCTACTGTAATTACTAGTTCTATAGTTGTCTCTGCTATTTATATTGTTTTCCTGAAGTTATCATTGTTGTTATTCTTGTTGTTGTAGTTATTTTTGTCGTGACTCTCCTTACTGAAGTTTTGTTTCTAATGTGGAATCATAGATGAATAGTTGCAGACAGTCTTATACGGGTGTCCGACAGTGTGTCCGACAGTGTGTCCGACAGTGTCCGACAGGTGTCCGACAGTGTGTCCGACAGTGTGTCCGACAGTGAAAGTTGTACGACGATGAATAGTTGCGGACAGTCTTATACGGGTGTCCGACAGTGTGTCCGACAGTGTGTCCGACAGTGTGTCCGACAGTGTGTCCGACAGTGAAAGTTGTACGACGATGAATAGTTGCGGACAGTCTTATACGGGTGTCGACACTGTGTCGACAGTAAAAGTTGTACGACGAGCCGTGTCAGCCATATCTGCAGGCATTGAGGCTCGACAGAAAGTTGTGTATGGATAAAGCTGACATTCTGAATGCTCTCATAGAGTGTAGTAGAGTCTCATAGAGTGTAGTAGAGTCTCATAGAATGTAGTAGAGTCTCATAGAGTGTAGTAGAGTCTCATAGAATGTAGTAGAGTCTCATAGAGTGTAGTAGAGTGCAGTGTCTCATATAGTGTAGCCGCAAAGAGAATTTTCACCAATCCATGTCAACTGCTAGATTGTAAGAGCTAGGATTGAAGATTGGAGTAGACAGAAAAGTACAACACAACAAGTATATGAGTAGTCTCATCAATCAACATTGAAATGGTACGATCAGTCGCTGGACGCTGTTGAAGATATTGCAAAGGTGATTGAAGCATCTATGGACATGTCCAGAGTGCAATGAAGATATCCCACACTGAAACTGAAACTACATTAAAAACTACATGACACCAGAGATGGGTTCCAGACAACAGTCGAATTCATCATAAGAACGCGACTGACGGTATAATCATCAAAACTACATGACACCAGAGATGAGCTCCAGACAACAGTCGAATTCATCATAAGAACGCGACTGACGGTATAATCATCAAAAGTACATGGCATCAGAGATGAGCTCCAGACAACAGTCGACTTCATCATAAGAACGCGTCTAACGGTATAATCATAAAAACTACATGACACCAGAGATGAGCTCCAGACAACAGTCGAATTCATCATTAGAACGCAACTGACGGTATAATCATCAAAACTGAGATCGCAAGAAGAAGAAGAAAAAGCATGGCATCAACCACTACAACAGTACGCCATCTTATCAACATGGCTACCCAACAGAGAATCAGACATTGTAACAACACTTCACACTAACAATTCAAACATATGCAGACATACAACAAAACACAACTCACAAAATCTACAAGAATACCTCACAAACACAGATAAATATAACATATGTTTACACAACACAAGGAAGCAATTACACGTGTGTTAGAAGATTATGCTATATTTACAGTCTCTATATTCTTGGAACTATGATATGTCTGGGAATTCCGGAAGTGTAATGAAGCGTGCACCGAAGACCTTCAACAAGGTTTGCTCACATCCCGTGTAATTGTGGCGTAGTCAATCTACTTTGACGAAGATTTTGGATGAGGAAATGGTAGAAATTCAACAAAATTTCACAAAATGTTGAATTCTTTTATAACTCTTCCTCCACAGACACGCCTGACTCTGTTGGTGGTTAGGTGTGTATAATATTTTAACGTTAGACACTAGAAACCTTAGTAGTGAATGATACTTTCTTTCTTACTCCCCGTGGAGCACATGTCTACATCTATAGTTCTTGACAAATTTCTGGTATGCGCTGTTTTCTTCAGTTCTTCACATGTGGCATTGCTGCTTAAAATTCTTCTTTTACATTTATTCTCTTTGATATCTTTTCTTTCCATTCTCCTCTTTCCGTTTCTCTTTATAGTTTTAATGAAAGGAGGTCTCTGTGGTTAAGTGGTTAGGCCTTTGCCTTACGTTACGAATGTTGTGGATTCGAATCCGAACCGCGTCATTCCGCTCGCGAGTGCATTTTTTCAGAGATCCCTAGGATTGTTGCCGGTGCTATGAAGTTCGTGTTTTGTGCACACGGCAGGTGGTGTACCATTTCTGCGGAGAGGGACTGAGCCATATGGGGCAATGTAAATGTAAACCCGTCTGCCCAGCATGTTCGTAGCGCGTTGGATGACTACGGGTGACTATCCCTCTGTGTGTGCGGGTTCAATTCCGCGGGATGGCAGAAAAAGCCACATATTCCCCAGATTTACGGTGTTCGTGGCACCGAACCGAAGGGTTACGATGTCCATGGCACCGAGCTGAAGAGCTGAAAAGCTCAAGTGCTTCTGGATCGAAAAAAAATGTAAATGTAAAACTAATTCTGATTTCTAGAAAAGCACATTTATTTTATGCTTATTCTGGTGAAATAAATTCAGAAATATTAAATTTAAAAATGATAACTTAAAAAACCCCACAGAACTGACATCTAGCACTCTGAGATATTGTTCCAACTGTCATATGTAAAAACTCGACCAGAGCCAGACAAAAATAGCATTTACCAGATTTTGAATGTTTACTTTAAGAAAAGCTTCTACAGAATTCGATCTGCCCAGTTGTATCGTCATTCTGTCTCTCAAACCTTTGTGTACGTCTTGACAGACAATCCGTCAACCAACAGCATCAACAATCTTGTATTGTTCATGATTGTCTGAAACTGAATGGATAATAAGTTGGTACTGACAATCCGAGGGTGTGTTTTCTAAATGATGTTTCATAGATTAGCCTGACACCTGAATGTTTCACAGAACCAGATTCCATTCCTCTACTTACATTCCAGACGTAGATATACGTTCGTAGCCAACCATTTTGGCAAACGAAAAGTCAGGTGGTGAATGGTGCACACACATTTTTCTGTTCGTATCTCAATTAGTCTCCTAAGGAGCATACGCACACATCTATCTATAATCAGATTAGCAAAACGTCTGTACAACATCATTTCGTGTATCGCTGTAAGGGTAAATATTGTAACAAATAAACACACTTTTCTTTCACTTCCTATGAATTCAGGCACAGTCATGGTGCTTAATATGGCATCTTTGACAGATTTTTGCATGAAGGCTTGCTTTTCTGATCACCAGTGTCCCTCGTCATTCAGGCAAGTCGTACTATGACTTCAGAGGTACCTGTAATTTAGATCTCCAAGTAAAGGATCAGGGTTTCCTACAGTTCAACTGCGAACGGTATGCGCATCGAGAAGAATCTTTGATAAAGCTGGACTCAAACCCACAATTTCCCCTAAACGTGGCTACTAGCAAAGAGTTATCCACTACACTAACGACGATCCCTAAAAATTCTTGGCTTACTGTAGCAAGGAATATTGTTACAGTTCACATATTGAACAACTCTGGAAGTAAAACTACACTGACTTCTTTCTGTGTGAACTACAAAAGACAGTGAAGTTTATACAAGAGACTGCATTGAATATATAGACAATATTACAAGAGACTGCATTGAATATATAGACAATATTACAAGAGACTGCATTGAATATATAGACAATGTTACAAGAGACTGCATTGAATATATCGACAATATTACAAGAGACTGCATTGAATAATATAGACAATGTTACAAGAGACTGCATTGAACTTGCGCGATATACGCCAATGCTCTGTGACCCTGTAGCTACCCATTTCAATGATACTGGCCATTCAGGAGCTTGTGATGTCCAGGTCACAGCCATCCGATCATGTTCCTCTGATGATCGTAGTCGATTTGCTCTGGAGAATCGGTTGATTTCTTTGTATGGTACCTTGCGACCACGCGGGCTCAACGTATTACATTCTTATGCTTCTTAGTACTTTCTCTTCCCATGCTTTGTAATCTCTATGGGTATATGTTGCATGTATTACATTCTTATGCTTCTTAGTACTTTCTCTTCCCATGCTTTATAATCTATATGGGTATATGTTGCATGTATTCAAGTTATATATTTACTAGATGTTTCATTGTTTCTTTTCTATTTCTAGTTTTTATGTGTGTTTTTGTGTTACATTTATTTCGTTATTCGTTTTTATTCCAGATTTTCCTTAGATACGTTGGTATTTGGTCGTCCATTTGTGTTTCATTTTAATTTGTCACTCCTGTTTGTTCGTTTGCTTGATAAAGGCCTTGTTGGTCGAAACGTTGCTGTTTATCGTCACTGTTTATGTATTTTGTAAAACTATAGTACTTTGTACGTGTTTCACTATTACCAAGTTTACTGCAGTCTTTCCCTATTTGAATATATCGACAATATTACAAGAGACTGCATTGAATATATAGACAATGTTTGAAGCGAACGAAAAGTAAGGACGAAAGGAAGGGTTAGTGTAGCAAGGAATGTTGTAATAATTCATGTATAAGTATAGTGTAGGCTGGTCTGGGAACTGTTACGATCGGACAGAATACCGTACGATTTGATCCTGGGGCAACACGATTACGTACATGTACACTAACCTGTACTCTAACGTAGCTCTCATCACAGTTTTCCCATTTCTTATCTATTACCTTACAACGTCATAATTATTATCTAATATATTTATTATCTCCGAGTCTCTATGGCCAGGTGGTTAAGTGGTTAAGTGGCCAGGTGGTTAAGTGGTTAAGTGGCCAGGTGGTTAAGTGGTTAAGTGGTCAGGTGGTTAAGTGGTTAAGTGGCCAGGTGGTTAAGTGGTTAAGTGGTTAAGTGGCCAGGTGGTTAAGTGGTTAAGTGGTCAGGTGGTTAAGTGGTTAAGTGGTCAGGTGGTTAAGTGGTTAAGTGGCCAGGTGGTTAAGTGGTTAAGTGGTTAAGGGGCCAGGTGGTTAAGTGGATAAGTGGCCAGGTGGTTAAGTGGTTAAGTGGTTAAGTGGCCAGGTGGTTAAGTGGTTAAGTGGCCAGATGGTTAGTGGTTATGGCCAGGTGGTTAAGTGGTTAAGTGGCCAGGTGGTTAATTGGTTAAGTGGTTAAGTGGCCAGGTGGTTAAGTGGTTAAGTGGCCAGGTGGTTAAGTGGTTAAGTGGCCAGGTGGTTAAGACGTTTACCTGTCATTCTGAAGGTTGTTGGTTCGAATACGGATCGAGTCACATGTCCAATATTTTCATGAGATCCCTACGTATGTTGCTGGAGCTACGGAGTTTATTCATTGAGCAACACCCTTGGTAGATAGCGTGCCATTTCTGAGAAAGGGACGGAGACATATGATGTAAAACCCGGTGCAATGAAGTCAATTCTTCGCCGTTAGACCCTTTACACGTATTATCTAATATATTGTGACGTCATATTTCTTATCTATACGTTATGACGTCATATTTCTTATCTATACGTTATGACGCCATATTTCTTATCTATACGTTATGACGTCATATTTCTTATCTATACGTTATGACGTCATATTTCTTATCTATACGTTATGACGTCATATTTCTTATCTAAGATCTGACAAATGTAATCGCACTCAACTTACTTCAATCCTTAAAACTGTGCAAGAACTAAAAATGGGAACAGGTTTCAGACTATGCCTGTAAAATGTAGAAGGAAACTAAGTCGATAGATTCAGAGATGAATGTCTACACAGAATGCTGGGAGTAAAAGAAGAGATTAGTCATGACAGAGATGAAGTGTCTACACGATTGCTGGAGTAACAAGAAGAGATTAGTCATGACAGAGATGAAGTGTCTACACAGATTGCTGGGAGTAACAAGAAGAGCCAGTATGAAATGGAAACCAGAAAATTGGAACATGAGTTATCAAACAAAAATAGTCATACGACAAGCGGAGGTTATCAACAGATAGATGAACAGTTGATACAAGAGCAGTCCATACAGTTGATAAGACAATGCATTTGATCGCAAGTACGAACAGATCAAGAGCAATGTTACGTCATATAAAACGATAGTTGATACAGCAATCGAACAGTTGATACAAAGAGCAATGTTACTCGATACAGTTGATACAAAGAGCAATGTTACTCCGATACAGTTGATACAAAGAGCAATGTTACTCCGATACAGTTGATACAAAGAGCAATGTTACTCCGATACAGTTGATACAAAGAGCAATGTTACTCCGATACAGTTGATACAAAGAGCAATGTTACTCCGATACAGTTGATACAAAGAGCAATGTTACTCCGATACAGTTGATACAAAGAGCAATGTTACTCCGATACAGTTGATACAAAGAGCAATGTTACTCCGATACAGTTGATACAAAGAGCAATGTTACTCCGATACAGTTGATACAAAGAGCAATGTTACTCCGATACAGTTGATACAAAGAGCAATGTTACTCCGATACAGTTGATACAAAGAGCAATGTTATCGATACAGTTGATACAAAGAGCAATGTTACTCCGATACAGTTGATACAAAGAGCAATGTTACTCCGATACAGTTGATACAAAGAGCAATGTTACTCCGATACAGTTGATACAAAGAGCAATGTTACTCCGATACAGTTGATACAAAGAGCAATGTTACTCCGATACAGTTGATACAAAGAGCAATGTTACTCCGATACAGTTGATACAAAGAGCAATGTTACTCCGATACAGTTGATACAAAGAGCAATGTTACTCCGATACAGTTGATACAAAGAGCAATGTTACTCCGATACAGTTGATACAAAGAGCAAGTACTCCGATACAGTTGATACAAGAGCAATGTTATCTGATACAGTTGATCAAAGACAATGTTACTCGATACAGTTGATACAAAGAGCAATGTTACTCCGATACAGTTGATACAAAGAGCAATGTTACTCCGATACAGTTGATACAAAGAGCAATGTACTCGATACAGTTGATACAAAGAGCAATGTTACTCCGATACAGTTGATACAAAGAGCAATGTTACTCCGATACAGTTGATACAAAGAGCAATGTTACTCCGATACAGTTGATACAAAGAGCAATGTTATCTCGATACAGTTGATACAAAGAGCAATGTTACTCCGATACAGTTGATACAAAGAGCAATGTTACTCCGATACAGTTGATACAAAGAGCAATGTTACTCCGATACAGTTGATACAAAGAGCAATGTTACTCCGATACAGTTGATACAAAGAGCAATGTTACTCCGATACAGTTGATACAAAGAGCAATGTTACTCCGATACAGTTGATACAAAGAGCAATGTTACTCCGATACAGTTGATACAAAGAGCAATGTTATCTGATACAGTTGATACAAAGAGCAATGTTACTCCGATACAGTTGATACAAAGAGCAATGTTACTCCGATACAGTTGATACAAAGAGCAATGTTACTCCGATACAGTTGATACAAAGAGCAATGTTACTCCGATACAGTTGATACAAAGAGCAATGTTACTCCGATACAGTTGATACAAAGAGCAATGTTACTCCGATACAGTTGATACAAAGAGCAATGTTACTCCGATACAGTTGATACAAAGAGCAATGTTACTCCGATACAGTTGATACAAAGCAAACAAGACTTTGCACGCAAACGGTGAATCTCGAAAATAACAGAGATCAAAAACTCTTTTTAAGAAGCGCACACAAAAGCCGCTTCTCGAAATCTTTCTTATCCTGCACTTTAGATCAAAACATGATTCGAAAAACACAATACAGACTTTCTCTGAGTCAAAAATTCACAATAGCCAGACTTTCTCTGATTCAACATTCACAATACCAGACTTTCTTCAATTCAACATTCACAATACCAGACTTTCTCTCAAATTCAACATTCCCAATACCCAGACTTTCTCTCAATTCAACATTCACAATACCCAGACTTTCTCTGAGTCCAACATTCACAATACCCATTCCAGACTTCTCCAGACTCTTCTCTGAGTCCAACATTCACAATACCCAGACTTTCTCTCAGTTCAACATTCACAATACCCAGACTTTCTCTCAGTTCAACATTCACAATACCCAGACTTTCTTTCGAATCTAATCCAGCTATTTTTGTCGATGGATTATATTTAGTTTATAGTGAATCAAAGTGCGTTCGGTAACCTACCACTCTTGAAACAAAGTGCGTTCGGTAACCTACCACTCTTCCCATCCATGTAACTTAAACTCCACTGTTCAACATATGGTTTGAAAGAAAGCAAGAACTTGGTACTCCTGATAGTCCTAGAAATAACAAATACCCAGGTCTTGTTTGGTATACGCCTGGTCTACAAAAGAGTTCATTATTTCTCTTTATATCTTGATTTATTTGCTTCTAAGTGCTTCTTTGTCTGTGGAACTATTTGATTCTCACGTATTACCATTCTCTGTTTGTTTGACTATTCTTTTCTGTATCTCAAATGTATTTATTTTTGTCTTTCTCTCTCTCTGTGTCTTAGATAATCTTGGGGGTGGAATGTGTTAATTCTAGATATTTTCAGTGAACAATATAGGATTGCATAATTCACAAAAGGCCTAATTTCTGTTACAAAACTACTCCTGACGTCAGAGAAAGCACACATGTATGACGGGAGACACTGGTAATAAGGAAAGCAGGTCTTCTCGAAAAATCATTCATATGCATCATACCAGGAGCCATGACTAAGCGATAACATTCATAGCAGGCGAACAGAAGAAGAAGAAGGAGGATACAACATGAACATTGATCTAATTTAGGGAACTAGATTTCCACACATCTAATTTAGGGAACTAGATTTCACACATCTAATTTAGGGAACTAGATTTCCACACATCTAATTTAGGGAACTAGATTTCACACATCTAATTTAGGGAACTAGATTTCACACATCTAATTTAGGGAACTAGATTTCACACATCTAATTTAGGGAACTAGATTTCCACACATCTAATTTAGGGGAACTAGATTTCCACACATCTAATTTAGGGAACTAGATTTCACACATATTTAAATTAGGACTCTAGAATCCCACATATGTCAAATTTAGGCACTAGATTTCCACACATGTCTAATTTAGGGCACTAGATGTCCACACATATCTAATTTAGGACTTAGAATCCACAATATCTAATTTAGGCACTGATTCCACAAATATCTAATTTAGAGCTCTAGAATCCACAAATATCTAATTTAGAGCTCTAGAATCCACAAATATCTCATTTAGGGCACTAGATTCCACAATAATCTATTTAGGCACTAGATTCCACAATAATCTCATTTAGGCACTAGATTCCTACACATATCTAATTTAGGACCCAGACTGCATACTAATCTTATTTAGGCTCTAGAATCCACAAATATCTAATTATATCATGTATTTAATCGATATGATAAATGTAAATAGACAGCACTTGTGTTAAGTCGAGCATTGAACAGTTTGGGTAGAGCCGCCAATCACGAAGGTGATAACAGTCCGTGCTAATGATCCCGTACCGTGAAAATTTCAGGATTTGAGTTCAGCTTGATCCAAATATTATCTGTGTGTACACTGTACACGATTGAACTGTAGGAAACCCTGATTATTTTCGTAGAGATATAAATTACAGGTACCTCTGAAGTCAGACTAAGGCTTGCCTGAATAGTACAGGACACTGGTTGTACTAAAAGCAAGCTTCACGCAACATTAAGTCAGTGGTTCTATATTAGGCGCCCTGGCTACACCTGCATTCGTAGCGAGCTAAAGGGTGCAACAAAATTACACGTTCACGTTGAGATGTCAGTTCATATCTTTAGAAGACTGAGGACAAATTACACGTTCACGTTGAGATGTCAGTTCATATCTCTAGAAGACTGAGGACAAATTACATGTTCACGTTGAGATGTCAGTTCATATTCAGAACTGAGACAAATTACCTTTCAGTTGAGATGCAGTTCATATCTCTAAAGCTGAGGGCAAGTTGTCTTCAAAAACAAGTTGCTAAACATTAAAAAGATTTCTTCAAAAACAAGTTGCTAACATTAAAAAAGATACCACAGTTTAAAGAGCAGAATTGGAATTTACAAAAAAGACATTCTTTTCCTGGACGGAAATGAGTTTTAAAATGGATTGTTTTTAAATGACTAGGTTGAGAGAGAAGCATGACATGGTCTGGTACCGTCAGATTGATTTATGCAAGTTTTGTCAAACACTTAAGCCAAGAATAAACAATGTGAATTTCTTCTTGTATCCTCCTTGACTTTCGTTTCGTTTAACCGTCGCGCTGATTTCTTCCTTGAACGTACAACTGATGGGTTCCATGGGAAGTAGACGTAGTAGTATAGTAGTTAGTCAGTCGCATTTTATCACGAACACACTACGGTTCAAGTCTTAAAACGGTCGAATTCAGTGTACCTAGTTACTAAGATTGTGGGCGTCTGTAGCTTAATTAAGCGATATTGAGCTCCATCTAACAACCTAAGACTGTAGGCGTCTGTAGCTTAATTAAGCGATATTGAGCTCCATCTAACAACCAAGACTACCTGGTTCAAACTCCGCGGCAGAAAGTTTGGAAGCAAATTAGTTCCGGTGAATTTTTACGAACGGTAGAAATAGACGTCACCGTTCAGAAAGCAATGGTAAACTACTAAACGTATGAGTGGTGCCTAGAAAATTGACAGTTTGTTTACTGTGGTTGATAGCGACGTCATGTAAAGGATATGCCACGATTTTTATTTCAGTTTATAATAGGGTATGAAGGTATGACTAATAGGGTATGAAGGTATGACTAAGGGTATGAAGGATGACTAATAGGGTATGAAGGTATGACTAATAGGGTATGAGGGTATGACTAATAGGGTATGAAGGTATGACTAATAGGGTATGAATGTATGACTAATAGGGTATGAAGGTATGACTAATAGGGTATGAAGGTATGACTAATAGGGTATGAGGTATGACTAATAGGGTATGAAGGTATGACTAATAGGGTATGAGGTATGACTAATAGGGTATGAAGGTATGACTAATAGGGTATGAAGGTATGACTAATAGGGTATGAAGGTATGACTAATAGGGTATGAAGGTATGACTAATAGGGTATGAAGGTATGACTAATAGGGTATGAAGGTATGACTAATAGGGTATGAGGGTATGACTAATAGGGTATGAAGGTATGACTAATAGGGTATGAAGGTATGACTAATAGGGTATGAGGGTATGACTAATAGGGTATGAAGGTATGACTAATAGGGTATGAGGGTATGACTAATAGGGTATGAGGTATGACTAATAGGGTATGAAGGTATGACTAATAGGGTATGAGTGTATGACTAATAGGGTATGAGGTATGACTAATAGGGTATGAAGGTATGACTAATAGGGTATGAGGTATGACTAATAGGGTATGAAGGTATGACTAATAGGGTATGAAGGTATGACTAATAGGTATGAGGTATGATAATAGGGTATAAGGTATGACTAATAGGGTATGAGGGTATGACTAATAGGGTATGAGGTATGACTAATAGGGTATGAAGGTATGACTAATAGGTATGAAGGTATGACTAATAGGGTATGAAGGTATGACTAATAGGGTATGAAGGTATGAATAATAGGGTATGAAGGTATGACTAATAGGGTATGATGGTATGACTAATATGGTATGAGGGTATGACTAATAGGGTATGAAGGTATGACTAATAGGGTATGAAGTATGACTAATAGGTATGAAGGTATGAAGGTATGACTAATAGGGTATGAAGGTATGACTAATAGGGTATGAAGCTATGACTAATAGGGTATGAGGTATGAATGTATGTAGTATGAAGGTATGACTAATAGGGTATGAAGGTGACTAATAGGATGAAGGTATGCAGGTATGAAGGATGTAGGTATGAAGGTATGACTAATAGGTATGAAGGTATGACTAATAGGGTAGAGGTATGACTAATAGGTATGAAGGTATGACTAATAGGTATGAAGGTATGACTAATAGGGTATGAAGGTATGAATGTATGAGTATGAAGGTATGACAATAGGTATGAAGGTATGACTAATAGGGTATGAAGGTATGAATTATGTAGGTATGAAGGTATGACTAATAGGTATGAGGTATGATAAGGGTATGAAGTAGAAGGTATGAAGGTATGAAGGTATGACTAATAGGTATGAAGGTATGAAGTATGAAGGTATGTAGGTATGAAGGTATAAATATAGGAATGAGGTATGGATAATAGGTATGAAGGTATGAATAATAGGTATGAGGGTATGAATAATAGGTATGAGGTATGAGATATGAATAATAGGTAGGAAGGTATGAAGGTATGAATAATAGGTATGAGGGTATGAGAGTATGAATAATAGGTATGAAGGTATGAATAATAGAAATGTAGAACGAAATTAATATAATGACACGTGACTTCAGCCCATCAATACAAGTCATAAACGATAACAATGGCAAAACATTAACAGAAAAGAAAGATGTATTAGAAAGATGGCGTGAATACTGCAGAAACATGTATGAAGACACATCTAAAAATCCACATAAGATAATAACAGAAAGCGAAGAGACAGAACCAGAGCCCATGTTGGATAAAGTGCGCCTGGCCATCAAAGGCCTGAAGAGAGGGAAGTCACCAGGGTGCGATGATATACCAGCGGAATTGATTCAATCAGGTGGGGAGTCCAGTGTTGCGGGTATATCATAAATTGTGCACACAGATATGGAATAGCTCCTCCTGGCCAAAGGAATGGAAAAGATCAGTATTTATACCTATTCCAAAGAAGGAAACATGAAACTATGCACCAACTACAGAACTATTGCCCTTATAAGTCACACCAGCAAAATCCTACTAAAAATCATAATGAAGAGGATGGAACAAAAATTAGAAGATGAAATACATGAAACACAAGAAGGTTTCAGAAGAGGTAGAGGCACTAGAGATCATATTTGTAGCATGAGACTCATTATCGAGAAATGAAGAGAATACAACATAGACCTGCATGCATGTTCTACTATAGCAAGCTTTCGACCATATACAACACCAGAAAATGTGGAACATCATGTAAGACATGCACTTTCCAACACACATAATACAACTCATAGAATCTCTTACAACGAACAACAGGCAACCATTAAAATAGGAGGTGAAATAGCTGAATGGTTCGAGATTCAAAAGGGGTACGACAGGGATGTATTTTGTCACCATACTTATTCAACATATATGCGAAGAACATCATGAGGAATGTAAAAGACTATGCCAACTATGTGAATTACGACCCTCTCACTATAGGCGGAAATGCATACCAGAGCTTAGATACGCAGACGATACAGTATTATTATCAACCAGCAAAGAAGGTTTGGAAAACCTAATCATGACGACCAAGAAACATAGTGAAGACCGACATCTATATTTGAATACACAAAAAACAAAAATCATGTCAACTGACAAAGCAAAAGGCTCACCTTACATCCAAGTAAACAATGAAGAACTCCAATGTGAAGCTACTAATATCTGGGCTCAATAATTAACAACAAATGTGACTGCTCCAAAGAGATCTCAAGAAGATTGGCAATAGCAATCAAGAAGTTAAACACAATGAAGAACATGTGGCAAAGCACCAGCAAATTACTAAAATTAAAAATACTGAGAGTATGCATTTTCCCAGTGGCTACTTATGGTTGTGAATCATGGACTATTACACAAAAATTAAAAATTAAAATCCAGTCCTTCGAAACTAAATGCTACAGAAAGATTCTACGAATACCATGGACAGAAAAAGAAAGAACACTGATGTCCTGAAAGAACTAAATGTTAAAGAGAATTGGCTGGTAAACAACATACTATACAGAAAAATTACATACTTTGGTTACATCAAGCGTCACGATGGCCTGGAAAGAACAATACTAGAGGGCAGGGTCCCAGGACGCAGAGGCAGAGGCAGACCAAGAAGAAGATGGCTACAAGATATTAAAGAAACCATGAATATGACCATCGACGAAGTGGGTGAACTGGCAAGAGACAGAGTGAATTTCAGATGTGCTGCAAAGAGAGCAACGTCTATAAAGGATACGCACCTTGATGATGATGAATAATAGATATGAAGGTAGAATAATAGATATGAAGGTATGAATAATAGGTATAAAGGTATGACTAATAGATATGAAGGTGTTTTGTTTCGTCAGCTGTAAATCAAGAGGTAGACATAACATTTCCTTATAACCAATGTCAATCACAATGTCAGGCAAACCTTACTCCGACTTCAGAGGTACTTGTAATTTAGATCTCCAAGTAAAGGACCATGACGCCCCCTCATCTACGTATTGCGGATGCACACCAAGAATTGTTGTACCCATGCTAGACTTGAACCCCGGAATATTTCCAGCACATGGTCACTAGTATTGCATGTTATCCACTTCGATATCTGCAACCCCATTATCCTGCATTTTGGTTAGAATTTCTGAACCACCGGAGAGCTACTGTGTTAGTATTCAGATGCTGACACCTTAAACAAACCGAAAAGGGACTGAGCATAACTGAGAGCGCCTTTAATGCAGATAAGTATAAATCTGTTTGCTTTGTTACAGTGAGGGGTCGCCAGCCTAACCTCCACTTGAAGGACTATTCCAACTATTCAGGCTAAGTGAAATAAATATAGAAGAACAAGCGGAAACACAAAGGCTGATGCACTAACAGAATACATAAACTAGGTTAGGGAAAGCTGGAACAAAACACAACAAGACAGTGGGGAAGAAACAAACGAGAGAAACTCACTAAAGGAGAAGAAAAGATAGTTCAGAAAACGTATATTTCATGTGCACTTTGAATACATACAAACAGAAGTAAGGAAAGACAACCAACATGCAATCTGGAGTTTCGAGTTCAGTCCCTTGAGAACCAGGAATAACAGAAAGATTAATATGTATTTGGATACGAGATTTCCTCGTTTGCTCTCCAAACAGCTCTTTACTAGTGTCAACAAGTGGATCAGACACAGGAGCATGTCCTGCAAGACTGTCTTTTCCTGGATGAACTGAGAAGAGACATGCGACCACACATAGTCGACCTGAAAACTAAGCTTTGAGGAAACCTGACAGATTTGAAGCTGACTACCCAGTTTGTGGTCCACAGTAAACTAAGCGCAAGATCAGAGATAGCAGAAGAAGAAGAAGAACTACGTTTGTTCTCATACAGTTGTAGAGAAACCAAGTGAGAACATCACATACATGCAGGATGCAGGAACCATGGAGACAAAAATAGTTTCAGTTCGGAATATCGTCATTGCAGTCTGGACATGTGCATAGGTGTCTCGATCTCCTTCGTAATGTGAACGCAAGAGATCTCCTTCGTAATAACTACAACATGATTCAGTGACTAGCTGTACCAGTTCGATGTTGATTGATCAAGTCTACATATACGCCTGTTATGCTTTTCTTTTCTGGCTACTATAATCTTCATATGGGAATCTAAGGGTCGTATTGGTTTTATTACACCATATGGTTCAACACATCTCTGCAGAAATTGCACGACACCTGCCGAGAGTATAGGGTTTTCTGTAAAAAATGCACTCGTGAACATAGCCGGATTCGAACCCACGCCCTTCTGAACTCACGGCAAGGGTTTAACTACTTAGTCCCAGAGCCTATAAGGAAAAGTGGTGCAGTGAATTTACTCGTTAACAATAATAATTCATCTCGTACCGTTATACGTTACATAGGGCCTGCATGCAATTTCTCCATACCACTCTATCCTGGGCAACTCGCTCAATCTCCACGGTACTGAGTCCGATATTTCTTGCCTCTCTCAGTAAAATTCGTATCAGGGTCTCCTTAGGTCGTCCTCTCTTTCTTGAACCCTTTGCATCCCACTTCAATGCCTGCTTTGATTTTCTTTGATCATTTCTCCTCAAGGTATGTACAACATATCTCCATCTTCTCCTTCTTATAACGGTTGTTACTAATGGTTGACCAGACATTTCTCTGATTTCACCCTCTCTGAATTTTTTCCCATTTTTGTTCATTACTTTTCGCAGACATCTATTTTCAAATGCATTCAACTATCTCATTAGACTCTTTATATACACGATATGGGTTTGTTGGGCACCTGATGATGATGATTGTAATAAATCTTCACTTTTGTTAGTCAAGTAATCCAGAATTCACAGATGACAATCACAAGCTTCGCTGATCACAACAAACTAGTCTTAACGACCTGAATCACTGTCCGCACTTGATGAATGATCTTGTATTGTTCACTTTGACAAAGCCGACCTGGTCGAGGGTTCAAGTTGGGAGGTCAAGAAACTAGCCGGAAGCTGGAACACTACAATGTCTTCCGTGTCTCAGCCTACCCTAGAACCGCCCTGCTATCATTAAAGATCGAGTCCTGTTTCTTGTACTGAGAGAAAGACAGGTACAATTGATTGATTAATATTTGGAACAAACGTGTTGTGACAAATTAGTGACAGCTAAGAAAGAGTGATGGTTATAAGAAGAATAGGAGTTAAAAGACGCAGATTTGTAATGTCAGGAGAAAATGTCAAAATAAATATCACACATGTCACTTGAGCACAACGAAAAACAGAAACCACCACGACACTGGTAATCAACCTGGTAGCTGTGTGGTGACACAAGAACAAACAGAATACCACTGACACTTTGGGCAACAACCTGGTAGCTGTTGGTGACACAAGAACAAACAGAATACCACGACACTGGGCAACAACCTGGTAGCTGTGTGGTGACACTGGGCAACAACCTGGTAGCTGTGTGGTGACACAAGAACAAACAGAAAACCACGACACTGGGCAACAACCTGATAGCTGTGTGGTGACACTAGCTGGCACAACCTGGTAGCTGTGTGGTGACACAAGAACAAACAGAAAACCACAACACTGGGCAACAACCTGGTAGCTGTGTGGTGACACAAGAACACACAAAAGTAGACAAAAAGAAATACAAAAATGGCAAAGAAGGTATTATCTGAAAATGTGGAAAATCAGTTGATCAGAAACGTTGTTCTAAAAATAGTAGTAGTAGTAGTAGTAGTAGTAGTAGTAGTAGTAGTAATAGTAGTATAGTACAGTAGTAATACTTGAGTAGTTGTGACAGTTGTAGTATAAGATGTTGCTGTAGTAGTAGTACTAGAGTAGAGTGGCAGTAGTGACAGTAATGATAAGTTAAAGAGTTTGGCTACATGTCAGTGATAAACAAACGATTGGGAGAGGTTAGAGTACATTGTGAAAGAAAGAAAAATTGTTGGGAAGAGAGGAAGGGGATGACAGAGAGAGAGAGAGAGAAAGAAAAGCAATGAGGAGTCCAATACCATGGATGAAAGAACGTAAACAACAGGGTTTGATTGACATCGCTGTGGATTGAGAATTATTTGGATTCTTCTTCTTTAGCGATCTCTGGTCAAGCGCTTAGTTTACTGTGGACCACATACTGGACAGTCAGCTTCAGCGATCTCTGGTCAAGCGCTTAGTTTACTGCGGGTCACACACTGGACAGTCAGCTTCAAATCTGTCAGGTTTCACCAAAGTTTAGTTTTCAGGTCGACTGGGTGTGGCCACATGCTGCTCCCCAGCTCACACTGATTCATATTCCAGGAATCAACGCAGTGAGACACGGCACACGATGATGGTGGGGATAAAAGAAATTAACGATGTAAAATAAATAATAATGGTTATCGAATCAACATGTCTGGAAGTAACACTTATATTCTGAATCATGTATCTGGAATTTCTGACAGTGGTCAAATTCACATTTTCACTGATTGTCCACTATCAGAAGAAAGAATACTTTCCGGTCAAGTAACTAATATCCAGACCTAGTGTCCAGACTGACTAAAGATATTAATTCTAGGCAAGTAACAAAAGAGAATGTGTGAAGAAACAGTGTTAAAAAGGTGTGGATTGACATCTGATGTGCTTTAGGGGTTTAAGCTCTATTCTTCCAATCTCTGGAAAACACAAAGGTCAAGTCCTCACGTGACGTCGTCAATCAGATGTAGTGTAGTCAAGATACCAAAGAAATGATCAATGACCTCTCACAGAATGATAGATGACCGCGTTAAGTACTGAATTTTCACACTTCAATATGACAGGTAAACGATTTAACCACTTGGCCATTGAGAGCCCTGATCTCACTACAACCAGGAAATATTGTGACGGTCAGAACAATTCAAGTTCTCAAACCTGGTAGTCAGGAATTTGACCTATTTTGTCCGACAAGACCGAATTAAGATATTATTACTATCCGTGTCGTTTTGTACACTCTAGAAACACAGCATGGACAACCTCTAACCATTCAGCACAGCATGGACAACCTCTAACCATACAGACAAGTTCTCCAAGATTTATGGTTCTGGGAAATGAATGTTACTGACTTGTCAAGATAATCAGGTCCTGTAAGATCTTCAAATGTATTTGGATGAAGGCTAAACAAAATATCCTCACAAACTGTCAAAGTTTGTCATGAGAGACATGAATTTGTCATACTTGAAGGCGATTGAACGAAGACAGGTATAGGCAGTATTACATAAGTAATGAAAAATTCATTATAAAATATGAAAATAAACAACACTCAACGTTTCGGTGCCTAGACCTTTATCAAGAACAAAAAACTTACACAAAAACTTAATTAACTAAAACATAATACTAACAAATGATGTGAAGCAAACGATAATGGCATACGTACCTGCTCCTAGAGTGCATTTATTTTCATACTTAAACAAAAGATACTGGCATACGCACCTGCTCCTAGAGTGCATTTGTCATACTTGAAGCTAACCTAGTAACGCTGTTGTTAGAGAACTCGCTTCTTATGCAAGTTGTCAGGGTTCAATTCCACAGTAGGCTTGGAATATTTTTCCTTATCGTATAACGGATCTCAGGTCGAACCAGCCTCAATTGGGTACTAGGAAAAGTCATGGGAAGGAAGGCAGCCTTCATGATGTTGACCACATCCCCCATGATGTGTTGTCGATCAGTGAAAAATACGGTCCTAACACCGTCTTATCCAATCTACTACGAGGTATGACCCAATATACTGTGAGGTATGACCCAATATACTGTGAGGTATGACCCAATATACTGTGAGGTATGACCCAATATACTGTGAGGTATGACCCAATATACTGTGAGGTATGACCCAATATACTGTGAGGTATGACACAATATACTGTGAGGTATGACCCAATATACTGTGAGGTATGACCCAATATACTGTGAGATATGACCCAATATACTGTGAGGTATGACCCAATATACTGTGAGTATGACACAATATACTGTGAGGTATGACCCAATATACTGTGAGATATGACCCAATATACTGTGAGGTATGACCCAATATACTGTGAGGTATGACCCAATATACTGTGAGGTATGACACAATATACTGTGAGGTATGACACAATATACTGCGAGGTATGACCCAATATACTGTGAGGTATGACCCAATATACTGTGAGGTATGACACAATATACTGTGAGGTATGACCCAATATACTGTGAGGTATGACCCAATATACTGTGAGGTATGACCCAATATACTGTGAGGTGAGGTATGACACAATATACTGTGAGGTATGACCCAATATACTGTGAGGTATGACCCAATATACTGTGAGGTATGACCCAATATACTGTGAGGTATGACACAATATACTGTGAGGTATGACCCAATATACTGTGAGGTATGACACAATATACTGTGAGGTATGACCCAATATACTGTGAGATATGACCCAATATACTGTGAGGTATGACACAATATACTGGAGTATGACCCAATATACTGTGAGTATGACCCAATATACTGTGAGTATGACCAATATACTGTGAGGTATGACCAATATACTGAGGTATGACCCAATATACTGTGAGGTATGACCCAATATACTGTGAGGTATGACCCAATATACTGTGAGGTATGACCCAATATACTGTGAGTTATGACCCAATATACTGTGAGGTATGACCCAATATACTGTGAGGTATGACCCAATATACTGTGAGGTATGACCAATATACTGGAGGTATGACCCAATATACTGTGAGTATGACCCAATATACTTGAGGGGAGGTATGACACAATATACTGTGAGGTATGACACAATATACTGTGAGGTATGACACAATATACTGTGAGGTATGACCCAATATACTGTGAGGTATGACCCAATATACTGTGAGATATGACCCAATATACTGTGAGGTATGACCAATATACTGGAGATATGACCAATATACTGTGAGGTATGACACAATATACTGTGAGTATGACCAATATACTGAGATATGACACAATATACTGTGAGGTATGACACAATATACTGGAGGTATGACCCAATATACTGTGAGGTATGACACAATATACTGTGAGGTGAGGTATGACACAATATACTGTGAGATATGACACAATATACTGTGAGGTATGACACAATATACTGTGAGGTATGACCCAATATACTGTGAGATATGACCCAATATACTGGAGATATGACCAATATACTGTGAGGTATGACCCAATATACTGTGAGGTATGACACAATATACTGTGAGGTATGACCCAATATACTGTGAGGTATGACACAATATACTGTGAGGTATGACACAATATACTGTAGTATGACACAAAATGTAAAGTATGACACAAATACTGGAGATATGACACTAACTTATAGCATGTAAGATAGATAAATATCTGTGAGTGATGCTACAATATCTGTGAGGTGATTGATTCCAATATATGTGGGTGAAGACACAATATACTGTGAGGTTTTAGGTATGACACAATATACTGTGAGTGGTATGAAAAAATTACTGTGAGGTAGATATGACACAATATACTGTGAGTATGACACAATATACATTCGAGCATATCACAATATACAGTGAGGTATGACAAATAAACTGCATGAGGTCTGACACAATAATAATGTATGAGCAATTACCACTTGCCACATAGGTATCAACAATATACTATGAGGTATGACAATATACTGTGAGTAGGTCCTCTACAAATACTGTGAGTGAGCTAAAAAAACAATAACTGAGGTGAGGTATGACACAATATACTGTAGTGAGGTATGACACAATATACTTGAGTGTAGACACAATTATACATGTGAGAGTATGACACAATCATACTGTGAGGATGGACACAATATACTGTAGACAGGTAGCTCACAAATACGTAGGTGAGGTTATGACACAACACTGTGAGGTGACTATGGACAATATATGTGAGGTAGGTAGACAACAATATACTTGAGGTGAGTATGACACAATATACTGTGAGGTATGACAAATATACTGTGAGGTATGACACAATATACGTAGTGAGTATGACACAATATACTGTGAGTGAGTATGACACAATATACGGAGTATGACACAATATACTGCGAGATATGACACAATATACTGTGAGGTATGACACAATATACTGGAGATATGACCCAATATACTGTGAGGTGAGGTATGACACAATATACTGTGAGGTGAGGTATGACACAATATACTGTGAGGTGAGGTATGACACAATATACTGTGAGGTGAGGTATGACACAATATACTGTGAGGTATGACACAATATACTGTGAGGTATGACACAATATACTGTGAGGTATGACAAATACTTGAGGTATGACACAATATACTGTGAGGTGAGGTATGACACAATATACTGTGAGGTGAGGTATGACACAATATACTGTGAGGTGAGGTATGACACAATATACTGTGAGGTGAGGTATGACACAATATACTGTGAGGTATGACACAATATACTGTGAGGTATGACACAATATACTGTGAGGTGAGGTATGACACAATATACTGTGACGTGAGGTATGACACAATATACTGTGAGGTATGACACAATATACTGCGAGATATGACACAATATACTGTGAGGTATGACACAATATACTGGAGATATGACCCAATATACTGTGAGGTGAGGTATGACACAATATACTGTGAGGTATGACACAATATACTGTGAGGTATGACCCAATATACTGTGAGGTGAGGTATGACACAATATACTGTGAGGTATGACACAATATACTGTGAGGTGAGGTATGACACAATATACTGTGAGGTATGACCCAATATACTGTGAGGTATGACCCAATATACTGTGAGTGAGGTATGAAAAAATGTAAAGAAAGAAAGAAGAATAAGACAGCTAACTTATTCAGCATTTAATTCTGATAGATAAAATCTGTGACGTGACTGCTACTGGATTCTTCTCTGATGCTGTTGATTCCAATAAAGATGTTGAAAGACTAAGAAATATGTTGAGAGTTTTGCACAAAGAAGAAACTCAGACAACAATCCCAAGAATGTCTAGAAAAAATGCGTTCATGAACATAACGACGGGGTTCAAATTCGAAACAACGACATTTGGAACGCAAGGCAACAGATTTAACCACTTCACCACATAGGTCCCCCTCTAACAATACAAATGCTATGAGCAATTAAATAAAAAGTTCAAAGAACTCAAAAAAGGGGAAGTACACTGATAATCAATGAACATGGTAAATTAGTTGACATTAGACAAGTATTTAATTAAGTGTCCCAGAACAAAACTAATTACCAAACATTAGAATGTTATCTTTCAGGTACTTATTGCATGGCAGCTAATATGTCTTGTTTTAAAGACCCCCGCCGGCTAGCTTTCCAAAAATAGAATCTCGCGTTGTCATTTCTTTCCAACAGCTTCGACATACTAAACATGGACAATTAGGCCAGGTTCTAACAGTGCTGGAGCAAGTACATAAGTATTTAGCCTTAGTGCTTGCATATATATATACACACACATATGAGATGAAACAACCGCACACACAGACACACACACACACACATGTTTAGCTTAGTCGTCGAATCATCATCACTGCACATCGAAACAATTAGTCCATTAGTGCTTCGAGCTTCCCCTTAGTGCTTCGAGCTTCCCAGTGCTTTGAGCTTCCTTAGTGCTCGAGCTTCCTAGTGCTTCGAGCTTCCCCTAGTGCTTCGAGCTTCCTAGTCTTCGAGCTTCCCAGTGCTCTCGAGCCCCCAGTGCTTCGAGCTTCCCTAGTGCTTCGAGCTTCCTAGTACTTCGAGCTTCCCCAGTGCTTCGAGCTCTCCTGAGCTCTAGTGCTTCGAGCTTCTCTAGTGCTGAGCCTCAGTGCTTCAAGCTTCCTCTAGTATGTCACTCAGTGTGTGTGAACTAACGACGCCGATTCTTTGTTGGTTTACTATTTTACACTACGTTTGACTTGTTATTCACATTTGTCGGATATGTTATGAGGAAAATAAGGTTAGAACACACGGTGACAACAGGTAAAATCAATGGGGAACGAGGCATAGAACGATATAGAGAGAACAAGCTGTATCGCTTCAACTTCATGGCATGGATAAATGTCAACATAAAAACTAATAGTCAGTACGCGTGACAGGATTTAGTCGAGATCTATGATCTTCTACGTTAATGTTGTCCAACGTGGTGCCCGTGGGCGCCATGGCGCCCTTTCGACACATCTACACCGCCCAATTTTACCCTGCCGATTTCAACTCAAATCTGAATTCCTAGAAAAAAAGTCTTTCTAAATAATAGTATGTTTCAGTTTTTCGTCAGCGCACTATTTTCGTAAGCGCACTATTTTCGGAAGCGCACTATTTTCGAAAGAGCACTATTTAAAAAAAATTAAACCTTCAGTAGGATTAGGTTTTTCATTTGTTATTATTATTTTTGTTATTATTATTATTATTGTAACTGTCAGACGGCGCCCGCAACTCTACAGTCATTAGTCACATGCGCCACAATACGTACAAATGTTGGATAGCACTGGTCTGCGTGATCCGGCAAGGCACATGATGATGATTCTGTTAGTTATGACAAAACATGTTTACTAACATCTATATCACCATCATCAAGTGCCATACCAACATGCATAAGTTATCATGTTCTTCCACAACTCTCTGTCTCTAGTTCTAGATGTGACTTGTGATACTGTTTTCATGCCATGCCATGATCTGGTGACTAGATGTGACTTGTGATACTGTTTTCATGCCGTGCCATGATATTGGGACGTCTAGGAACTTTCCCCTCTGTCGGCCTCTATCTCACTCTTTTCTTGTGTCCGTCTCGTTGTTACAATATATTCCAGCTTATCTCTTCTCATATCATGTCCACTGAATGTTAATAGTATCTTTTTGTTTCAGTAACGATATGTTCTTGCCTGCTTTCTTGCGGAACAGACACCGGGGCATTTCCTGCAATACTGTCCTCTCCTGGATGAGCTGAACAGCAACATGTGGCCCCACCCAGTCTATCTAAAAATTAATCTTTGGGGATAACTGAGAGACCAGAAGCTGACTGTCCAGTTTGTAACCTACAGTAAACAGGGAGAAGTACGACAACCTACAGATCTGAGGTGGTCAGACTGTATCAGATCGTATCTTGAGAAAACCGTGGGGAGGCTGCAGTGATACTAAGTAAATAGACGTCTTGTGACACAGACACGTATAAATAGTATTACATCAGCATGCAAGACATAAATAATGATATTCTATCAATGACAACAGTAAACTACGCGCGTGACCAGTGATCTCTGAAGAAGAAGAGAACATTATCATTTCTGTCCATGATATTCTCATTATTCTTCTATAAATTAGAATCTCTGTAATTTATAATAAAATTCTCATTATTCTTCTATAAATTATAATCTCTGCAATTTATAATAAAATTCTCATTATTCTTCTATAAATTAGAATCTCTGCAATTTATAATAAAATTCTCATTATCCTTCTATAAATTAGAATGTCTATAACTTCTAATAATATTCTCATGATTCTTCTATAAATTAGAATGTCTATAACTTCTAATAATTGACTATTCTTGTTATGTTTTGCCTAACAAAAAATTAATTGACCGTCCGGCCGTCACGCAAAACAAAACAAACAAAATAACTCTTCTTACAACTCAAATCACAGGTGCAAATATATGCCAAATGATAAAATATTTAAGAAAAAAAAACCCAGCTGTGCCACACGTGAGTTAAACATTGTACCTCAATTTAAAACACACCAAATCTGTTTGTCTGACTTGAGCTGCACGTGCGAATAAGATTAATGCTCGCGGAGCTCACGTTCAGGATGAGAACTTGTCTGTTGTTGAGTAACTTGTTCTGTGTTTTGGGTAAAGTTGTAACAGAACATGATGGAGTTGCTGCTGACTTTTGCTTCTTGATGATGTATGCTCTTTGTTTTTGTTGTTGTTCGTGATGATGTTGTTGCTATTTGGTTGCTGTATAAATACACATTAATTCTATGCACTTTTACCTCTATAATCTACCTTTCATATTTGTTTAGTATGTAGAAATAATGACAAGCTGGTGAGCTTTGCTATATTTGTTGATGATAGAATAATGACAAGCTGGTGATCTTTACTATATTTGTTGAGTGAAGAATAATGACTGGTAGCTTTGCATATTTGTTGAGGACAGAATAATGACAAGCTGGTGAGCTTTGCTATATTTGTTGAATGACAGAATAATGACAAGCTGGTGAGCTTTGCTATATTTGTTGAGTGACAGAATAATGACAAGCTGTGAGCTTTGTATATTTGTTGAGTGACAGAATAATGACAAGCTGGTGAGCTTTGCTATATTTGTTGAGTGACAGAATAATGACAAGCTGGTGAGCTTTACTATATTTGTTGAGTGACAGAATAATGACAAGCTGGTGAGCTTTACTATATTTGTTGAGTGAAGAATAATGACAGTGGTGACTTCTATTTGTTGAGGACAGAATAATGACAAGCTGGTAAACTTTACTTGTCTAAAACACTTCAACCATGAAGCTTCTTCTTCTTTACTCTATTCTTGTCTTGTCTCACAGCGTCAGGATAAGAAGATATTTCTAGAACGGATTTTTGTGTGCACTTCATAAACTGTGGTTTTCGCCTCATCTGTTGTCTCCGACATCCACATTTTGCATGGACGGCCTTTTGCTTTCAATCAACTATATCGGAGTAATATTGCTCTTTGAGACGCACTGTCTGTTCGTAATCTCCTTATGTGGCTGAAAAAATTTCATTTATTGTGTCTTGATAAAGTCTAGTACTGATTTTTACCCACTTTTTCCTGATGTCTTCATTTCTAAACCGATCTCTTTTTGTTACCCTCAGCATTCTGCGTAGACACTTCCTCTCTTTTGTAACCACTTTTCGTCTATCATTTTATGCCAGCGTCCAGGTTTGGCACTGATAGCATAATGTGGGAGAAAGATTGTGTTGAACAATGCTCTTTTAGTGTTCATGGTGTCATGTTTGCATTTGACAAGTACTTCTACCCCAGTATCTACCAGTCCTATCTGTTGAGTGATATAATAATGACAAGCTGATAAGTTGTGCTTGACTAAATGACTTATACTGTGCAGCATTATGATGAAACTGTTGTTGACTAGCTATGTAAAGGTATGATGATTGGTGATGAAACTTGTGTTGTTGACAAGCTAGTGTAAAGTGATGATGATGAAGCTTGTGTTGTTGACTAAGCTAAGTGTAAAGCTGCTGATGATGATTGTGAAACTTGTGTTGTTGACTAAGCTAAGTGTAAAGCTGATGATGATGATAAAACTTGTGCTGTTTGACTAGCTAAGTGTAAAGCTGATGATGATGACTTGGTTGACGATATGTAGCTGAGATGTGAAACTGTTTGACTGAGCTAGAAAGCTGATATGAAACTTGTGTTGTTGCTGATAGTAAGCTGATATAATTTGTATTCCCATCACACTATGATTTCAATCGTAGCCTGGCGCCAACTATTGCGCCTATGACAGATTGTTGCGTGAAATCTTGCTTCTCTTATCACCAGAGTGTCTCGCTATTCAGGCGTGCTTAACTCCGACTTCAGAGGTACATGTAATTTATATCCCCAAGCAAAGGATGTGGGTTTCCTGAAGTCCTACCGCTTACTGTGTAGACACCAAACTTTTTTGTTATGGCCCAAGCTGGACTTGAATCCCGGAATTTCCCCATCACCGTGTTCAATAGCGCAGAGTGCTATCAACTTCGATACAATGACCGTGCACTAATGCTGATGTGCACCATGTTGTTGTAGAATCTGTTGATGTTGTCTACCGCTTGATCTTTCTCATTCTCAGTGACCAGTTCTTCTACTCTTTCAGCCACAATGTGCTAGTGGACAGCACCATTATTATAATATGTCTGGACTTTGTTATTTACAATGTCTCTACTCATAGCTTAATGAGCATGCTCGAGGCAATTGAGATGTCTCTTCTCATAGCTTAATGAGCATGCTCGAGGCAATTGAGATGTCTGTTCTCATAGCTTAATGAGCATGCTCGAGGCAATTGAGATGTCTCTTCTCATAGCTTAATGAGCATGCTCGAGGCAATTGAGATGTCTGTTCTCATAGCTTAATGAGCATGCTCGGGGCAATTGAGATGTCTCTTCTCATAGCTTAATGAGCATGCTCGGGGCAATTGAGATGTCTCTTCTCATAGCTTAATGAGCATGCTCGAGGCAATTGAGATGTCTGTTCTCATAGCTTAATGGCATACTCGGGGCAATTGAGATGTCTCTTCTCATAACTTAATGAGCATGTTCGAGGCAATTGAGATGTCTCTTCTCATAACTTAATGAGCATGTTCGGGGCAATTGAGATGTCTCTTCTCATAACTTAATGAGCATGCTCGAGGCAATTGAGATGTCTCTTCTCATAGCTTAATGGCATATCGGGGCAATTGAGATGTCTTTCTCATAACTTAATGAGCAAGTTCGGGCAATTGAGAGTCTGTTCATGAGTAATGGCTGTGTGTTATATTGAAGAGTTTTGTTCTTCTGACCTACGTCTTGACTTTCCGAAGATCGGAATTGAGATGTCTCTTCTCATAACTTAATGAGCATGTTCGGGGCAATTGAGATGTCTCTTCTCATAACTTAATGAGCATGTTCGGGGCAATTGAGATGTCTCTTCTCATAACTTAATGAGCATGTTCGGGGCAATTGAGATGTCTCTTCTCATAACTTAATGAGAAAGTTCGGGGCAATTGAGAAAAGTCGAACTGGAAGACAATGGTTGTGTGTTTATATTGAAGAGATTGTGTGGTAGCTATTTCTGACCTACGTTCTTTGACTTTCACTCCGAAGATCGTAGATTCGAATCCGGACAGCACCGTTCTCTTCACGAGTGCATTTTTTTCAGAGACCAAGGATTATTGACGGAGCTACGGAGCTCGTGCTTTTTGCAATACTTTCGGCAAGTGGCGTGTTATTTCTGCGGAGTGTGACCGGAATATGGGGTAAAACCTGCTGCATTGAAATCATTCTTTCGGTTTTATACGTACATTTCTATTGTTATACATCCATTGACATCTTTCTACCTAAGTCATCCACTGACATCTGTCTGCCTAAGTCATCCACTGACATCTGTCTGCCTAAGTCATCCACTGACATCTGTCTGCCTAAGTCATCCACTGACATCTGTCTGCCTAAGTCATCCACTGACATCTGTCTGCCTAAGTCATCCACTGACATCTGTCTGCCTAAGTCATCCACTGACATCTGTCTGCCTAAGTCATCCACTGACATCTGTCTGCCTAAGTCATCCACTGACATCTGTCTGCCTAAGTCATCCACTGACATCTGTCTGCCTAAGTGATACATTTGTTAGACATCCACTGACATCTTTCTGCCTAAGTCATCCACTGACATCTGTCTGCCTAAGTCATCCACTGACATCTGTCTGCCTAAGTGATACATTTGTTAGACATCCACTGACATCTTTCTGCCTAAGTCATCCACTGACATCTGTCTGCCTAAGTCATCCACTGACATCTGTCTGCCTAAGTCATCCACTGACATCTGTCTGCCTAAGTCATCCACTGACATCTGTCTGCCTAAGTCATCCACTGACATCTGTCTGCCTAAGTCATCCACTGACATCTGTCTGCCTAAGTCATCCACTGACATCTGTCTGCCTAAGTCATCCACTGACATCTGTCTGCCTAAGTCATCCACTGACATCTGTCTGCCTAAGTCATCCACTGACATCTGTCTGCCTAAGTCATCCACTGACATCTGTCTGCCTAAGTCATCCACTGACATCTGTCTGCCTAAGTCATCCACTGACATCTTTCTGCCTAAGTGATACATTTGTTATACATCCACTGACATCTGTCTGCCTAAGTGATACATTTGTTATACATCCACTGACATCTGTCTGCCTAAGTGATACATTTGTTATACATCCACTGACATCTGTCTGCCTAAGTGATACATTTGTTATACATCCACTGACATCTGTCTGCCTAAGTCATCCACTGACATCTGTCTGCCTAAGTCATCCACTGACATCTGTCTGCCTAAGTCATCCACTGACATCTGTCTGCCTAAGTCATCCACTGACATCTGTCTGCCTAAGTGATACATTTGTTATACATCCACTGACATCTGTCTGCCTAAGTGATACATTTGTTATACATCCACTGACATCTGTCTGCCTAAGTGATACATTTGTTATACATCCACTGACATCTGTCTGCCTAAGTGATACATTTGTTATACATCCACTGACATCTGTCTGCCTAAGTGATACATTTGTTATACATCCACTGACATCTGTCTGCCTAAGTGATACATTTGTTATACATCCACTGACATCTGTCTGCCTAGGATACATTTGTTATACATCCACTGACATCTGTCTGCCTAAGTCATCCACTGACATCTGTCTGCCTAAGTCATCCACTGACATCTGTCTGCCTAAGTCATCCACTGACATCTGTCTGCCTAAGTCATCCACTGACATCTGTCTGCCTAAGTGATACATTTGTTAATCACTGACATCTGTCTGCCTAATGAATTTGTTATACATCCACTGACATTGTCTGCCTAAGTGATACATTTGTTAACATCCACTGACATCTTGTCTGCCTAATGATACATTTGTTATACATCCACTGACATCTGTCTGCCTAAGTGATACATTTGTTATACATCCACTGACATCTGTCTGCCTAGATACTGTTAACATCCATTGACATCTGTCTGCCTAAGTGACATTTTTAGACATCCATTGACATCTGTCTGCTAAGTGATACATTTGTTATACATCCATTGACATCTGTCTGCCTAGGATACATTTGTTAGACATCCACTGACATCTTTCTGCCTAAGTGATACATTTGTTAGACATCCACTGACATTTTTCTGTATGTACATTTGTTATACATCCACTGACATCTGTCTGCCTAAGTGATACATTTGTTATACATCCACTGACATCTGTCTGCCTAAGTGATACATTTGTTATACATCCACTGACATCTTTCTGCCTAAGTGATACATTTGTTATACATCCACTGACATCTGTCTGCCTAAGTGATACATTTGTTATACATCCACTGACATCTGTCTGCCTAAGTGATACATTTGTTATACATCCACTGACATCTGTCTGCCTAAGTGATACATTTGTTATACATCCATTGACATCTGTCTGCCTAAGTGATACATTTGTTATACATCCACTGACATCTGTCTGCCTAAGTGATACATTTGTTATACATCCACTGACATCTGTCTGCCTAAGTGATACATTTGTTATACATCCATTGACATCTGTCTGCCTAAGTGATACATTTGTTATACATCCATTGACATCTGTCTGCCTAAGTGATACATTTGTTATACATCCATTGACATCTGTCTGCCTAAGTGATACATTTGTTATACATCCATTGACATCTTTCTGCCTAAGTGATACATTTGTTATACATCCACTGACATCTGTCTGCCTAAGTGATACATTTGTTATACATCCACTGACATCTGTCTGCCTAAGTGATACATTTGTGTGATAGTGAGTTACATCTACTCTCAAACAACAAGGAGAGAGAGAAAGAGAGAGAGAGAGAGAGATGGAAAGAGCAAGACATAGTCAAAGATACAGAAGATAGATTGGGGATCTCGATGGCGAAGTGGTTAAGACGTGTGTCTGTTGCTGTGAAGGTTGAGTGTTCGAATCCGGATCGAGTAATATGTGCAATTTTTAAATGAGATCTATAAGATTGTTGCTGGAGCCACAGTGTTCGTGCTCTGTGCAACACTGTCATCATTTAGGCTGAGAGAGAAGGAGACATATGGGTAAACTCGGTGCAATGAAGTCAATGCCTTGAGATTTGTTTAACAAAATAAATAAATGCTAAATGCAGAAATTAGAATGAATAAAAGATAAGAGACAGTGCCGTAGACACAGATGTTAGCAGGGATTAGAATCAACTAGAAAATTATCCAGATTAAAAAAACAAAAACAGAAGCTCCAAGCAAAGAATGGAACAAACAGAAAATGAATGAGACAAAGAAACAAAAACTATAGCCAGGGATTAAATTTGAAAGAAATGAAGACCAAATATACGCCCAAATCTGTAATATCATCACAGGAAAAATACAAGACAGATTTCGCATACAAATATGGACCAGGTGAAAGCAAAGGAAAACAAACTGCAAAAAGTTATGCAAATAAAATTCGACTTACCTTGACGAAATGTAGACGCTGGCATTTCCCGAAGATAATCCAACACACTAACAAGTTTGGATCGAGTAAAGATTAAATAAATACTATCTATACTATATTAACTATATCTCTTGATAATATCCAGTTTTATGAAGATGGTAGAAGACGTCCATAGGTATGAGATATTGTGAAGAAAATTCCCTTTCAAAAATAGAACCATATGAGAATAATAACAACAATTCACATACTGCGCGGTTCTAAGTACGATTTTGGGAATCTCTGTGATGTAGAGGTTTGTTGATCACCTCTCGTTCGAAAGAAACTCGGTTCGCTGCTTCGTGGAGGATACCATTGGGACATTTTCCCAGAGATCTCTGTTCTCAGTGTAGGTGAGATCGAGTTCCTAGTCCTATCAGAGAAGGACGATACAACGTAGGTCCCGTGTTCAATTTGAGCACGTAAAAGAACCATTGATAGTTAAAAATGCAAAAGAACAGGCTGGAAAGCCGCTGCCTGGGCAAAATTTATTAACAAAGATTAAAAAAAATAAAAATCCTACAAAATATTGTCACCATTTTGTAAATTACATCGAGGACCCTCGTCGGTGCTACGGAGTTCGTGCACTGTCGCTGTGATCTTCCTATGTAAGAAAGAGATCGGAGCACACAAGGTTACTCACTGAAGAGCAATGACGATGGTCCTATCAATCAATGAATCAATCAATGAATCAATCAATGAATCAATCAATGAATCAATCAATGAATCAATCAATGAATCAATCAATGAATCAATCAATGAATCAATCAATGAATCAATCAATGAATCAATCAAGTACGATTGTGTTTTTCGAAACCTGTCTCCGTGTATCTGTTATAACATTCCCAGAGACGGTGTACCACTCGAGTCTTTCCCAGAATAATAGATTAGATGTGTATATGATTTTTGGATAGAACTTTGTACGCTTACGTACACCTGTTTGCACTAGATTATATTCTCATAATCCACAGGTGAATGAGGGTGGGAAGGGGGTGTCTCTGTGTCTGAGTGGTTAATACGTTGTCTTGCGTTTCGAAGATCGTGGGTTTGAATCCAGACCGCTTCGTTCTAGACTGCATTTTTATCTAGAGACACCTACTCTTGGTTGGCGTGCCATTTTTGTGGAAAGGTACCGAGCTATATTTTGGATCAAATACCGAGACAATCCAAGTAAATCCTTTATCTTTAGAACACGTTAGACCACAGGTCTAATCTCCGCACATCTCCGCACATCTCCGTTCTCTCCGCACATCTCCGTCCTCTCTCTCTCTCTCTCTGTGTCTCCTATCTACAGCTGTATAGAATTGCTGTCTTGTTCTCTTCCACATATCTATGTTACATCTGACATTATCAGATAAGTTGCCCTTGATGTAAACATATGTTCATGCACATTTCTGCTGTTTGATGTCATATTCTTGACAGAGTGCAAGATTTCTGCTGTTTGATGTCATATTCTTGACAGAGTGCAAGATTTCTGACAGGGAATAACAGATCTTACGTTTGCTCTGACAAACGAACAATGTTTTGCTCTACAACTTGAAGATGTGAACTCTGATATTGTAAGGAAAGATTAGAGAAAACATAGTCTATTTATATTATTTCATTGACATCTGTTGGGTAGAAAATAGATAACTGGAAGATTTGGATATTGCAGTTGATTGATTGATTGATTGATTGATTGATATGATCATCATCATTGCACTTCGGTGAGTAACCATGTGTGCTCCGATCTCTTTCTTACACAGGAAGATCTCAGCGACAGTGCACGAACACCGTAGCACTAGCGAGGGTCGTGATGTAATTTTGAAGACGTTGAAAATATTTTGTAGGAATTTTATTTATAATGTTTCTAATTAATTTTGCCCAGGCAGCGATTTTCCAGCCTGCTGTTCTCGATTTTGAACTGCCAATGGCTGTTTAACGTGCTCAAATTGAACGAGGGACATATGCTTTATCGTTTGTCTCCGATAGGATTAGAAACTCGATCTCACCTACACTGAAATCAGGGATCTCTGGAAAAATATTCCAATGGCTCCACGAGGGAGCGAAGCGAGTATCATTAGAACGTGAGGCGAGCATCTAACCTCTACGCTACAAAGATCCTCAAAAACATTCTAGACAACATAACCTCTTGGCAGAGAAAAATGTCAATATCTGACTTGATGAGTCAGTTCTCTTCCCATGATCTCCTAGGCTAATCAGCCTAACACATGATGATGATGATCTTACAGCCAGTTAGTGTTTGACATATTTTTGTTTCTCTCCGTGTGTGTTTGCTAACTGGTCTAATGTATCACTTAATATTGTCTGTACTGAGATGTTACTCCAGCCCCTGACACTCCAGGGGTCAAGTTTCCGGTTTATTTATCTAGTGTCCAGTCAGTATTTTCTTACAAGACATCGATTAAACATTGCTTAAAAACTGGGAGACCAAATTTGGCAAACTTCAACCAAACACTCACCAAACATAACCAAATCTGCACCAAATTAAGCCAAACAGAAAACTAGGAGACCAAATTTGGCAAACTTCAACCAAACACTCACCAAATATAACCAAATCTGCACCAAATTAAGCCAAACAGAAAACTGGGAGATCAAATTTGGCAAACTTCAACCAAACACTCACCAAACATAACCAAATCTGCACCAAATTAAGCCAAACAGAAAACTGAGAGACCAAATTTGGCAAACTTAAACCAAACACTCACCAAACATAACCAAATCTGCACCAAATTAAGCCAAACAGAAAACTAGCTTGAGTAGAACAGTTCAACTTGTTGGGTCCGTGACGTGGAGGAGGCCTCGCCTCTCCTTCGAAAGGTACTGTCTGTTCCTCGTGGTCATCGGAATATTTTCCCAGAGATCTCTGATCTCAGTGTAGGTGAAATCGAGTTCCTAGTCCTATCGGAGACGGATGATAAAATGCAAGTGCCGTATTCAAGTTGAGCATGTAATGGAACCCTTCGCAGTTTAAAATCGAAAAGAGCAGGCTGGCAAGCGCTGCTCGGGCAATTCATTAGAAATATTTACAAATAAAATTTCTACACAAGATTTTCGTCCTCTTCTAAATTACATTGGGCCCCTCGCCGATACTACGGAGTTCGTGCACCGCCGTGAGATCCTTATGCGTAATAAATAAAAAGAAGTACACTGGTTACTCACCGAAGTGCAATAATGATGGTCCTATCAATCAATCAATCAATCACTCAATCAGTTCAACTTAGATTAAAAGTTCAGCAACAAATGAACCACCACAATACGTTGAGTATTGTGAAACACAAGAGTTATGTGTAGTCGGTTTGTACAAAGAACCGTTTGACAGGGAAATACTGGCAACCATTTAAAAACAGCCATCTGAAACATCATCTACTTATTATCTTATATTGTTCCTCTTGTGATTTAAAGATGAAGTATAGGGTGCCAGAGAGGGCTATGTGTTTAGTAAACAGAAGTTGTTATATGTGTTTAGTAAACAGAAGTTGTTATATGTGTTTGTAAACAGAAGTTGTTATATGTGTTTAGTAAACAGAAGTTGTTATATGTGTTTATCAAAGAGAAGTTGTTATATGTGTTTATCAAAGAGAAGTTGTTATATGTGTTTAGCAAACAGAAGTTGTTATATGTGTTTAGTAAACAGAAGTTGTTATATGTGTTTAGTAAACAGAAGTTGTTATATGTGTTTAGTAAACAGAAGTTGTTATATGTGTTTAGTAAACAGAAGTTGTTATATATGTTTAGTAAAAAAGTTTTATATGTGTTTAGTAAACAGAAGTTGTTATAGTGTTTAGTAAACAAATTGTTATATGTGTTTAGTAAACAGAAGTTTGTATATGTTTATAAACAGAGTTGTTATATGTGTTTAGTAAACAGAAGTTAGTTATATGTGTTTAGTAAACAGAAGTTTTATATTGTTTAGAAAAGAAGTTGTTATATTGTTTAGTAAACAGAAGTTGTTATATGTGTTTATAAAAGAAGTTGTTATATGTGTTTAGTAAACAGAAGTTGTTATATATGTTTAGTAAACAGAAGTTGTTTATGTGTTTAGAAACAGAAGTTGTTATATGTGTTTAGTAAAAGAAGTTGTTATATGTTTATAAAAAAGTTGTTATATGTGTTTAGTAAACAGAAGTTTTATTGTTTAGTAAAAGAGTTTTATTATGTTTAGTAAACAGAAGTTGTTATATGTTTAGTAAAAAATGTTATATGTGTTTAGTAAACAAAGTTGTTTATGTGTTTAGTAAACAGAAGTTGTTATATGTGTTTAGTAAACAAAGTTTTATATGTTTGTAAACAAAAAGTAGTTAATATAGTAAAATAGAATTATAAGTGTTAAGTAAACAAAGTTGTTATATGTGTTAAAATGTAGGGTATAAAGGTAAATTGTTATATGTGTTTAGAAACAGAAGTTGTTATATGTGTTTAGAAACAGAAGTTTTATATGTTTATAAACAGTTGTTAAAGAAGATTTATATGTGTTTAGTAAACAGAAGTGTTATATGTTTAGTAAACAGAAGTTGTTATATGTGTTTAGTAAACAGAGTTTTATATGTGTTTAGTAAACAGAAGTTGTTATATGTTTAGAAACAGAAGTTGTTATATGTGTTTAGAAAAAGTTGTTATATGTTTTAGTAAACAGAAGTTGTTATATGTGTTTAGTAAACGAAGTTGTTATATGTTGTAAAAGAAGTTTTATATGTGTTTAGTAAAATGTTATATGTGTTTAGTAAAATAAGTTGTTAATGTGTTTGTAAAGAAGTTGTTATATGTGTTTAAAACAGAAGTTGTTATATGTGTTTAGTAAACAGAAGTTGTTATATGTGTTTAGTAAAGAATTTTAATTGTTTAGTAAAAGATTGTTATATGTGTTTAGTAACAGAAGTTTATATGTGTTTAGCAAACAAAGTTGTTATATGTGTTTAGTAAACAGAAGTTGTTATATGTGTTTAGTAAAACAAAGTTGTTATATGTTTTAGTAAACAGAAGTTGTATATGTGTTTAGAAACAGAAGTTTTATAAGGTTTGGTAAAAAGTTGTTATATGTGTTTAGTAAACAGAGTTGTTATATGTGTTTGTAAACAGAAGTTGTTATTTTGTTTATAAACAGAAGTTGTTATATGTGTTTAGCAAAAGAGTTGTTATATGTGTTTATAAAAAAGTTGTTATTGTTTTAAAACAGAAGTTGTTATTTGTGTTTAGCAAACAGAAGTTGTTATATGTGTTTAGAAACAGAAGTTGTATTGTTTAGAAACAGAAGTTGTTTATTTGTTAGTAAAAGAAGTTTTATATGTGTTTAGTAAAGATATTATTGTATTGTTTAAACAGAAGTTGTTATATGTGTTTAGTAAAAGAAGTTGTTATGGTTTTAAATTAAGTTTAGGAAGTTATATGTGTTTAGTAAACAAGTTGTTATATGTTTATAAAAGAAGTTGTTATTTGTTTTCAAAGAAGTTGTTATATGTGTTTAGTAAACAGTTGTTATATGTGTTTAGAAACAGAATTGTTATTTGTGTTCATAAACAGAAGTTGTTATATGTGTTTATAAAATTGTTATATGTTTATCAAACAGAATTGTATTTGGTTATCAAACAGAGTTATATGTGTTTCAAATTGTTATATGTGTTTATAAACAGTTGTATATGTTTGAAACAGAAGTTATATGTGTTTATCAAAAGTTGTTATATGGTTTATCAAACAGAAGTTGTATTGTTTATCAAACAGAAGTTGTTATTGGTTTAGTAAACAGAGTTGATATGTGTTTAGCAAACAAATTGTTATATGTTTATAAAAGTTGTTATATGTGTTTATAAACAAAGTTGTTATATGTGTTTATCAAAAGAAGTTGTTATTTGTGTTCATCAAACAGAATTATATGTGTTTATAAACAGAAGTTGTTATATGTGTTTTAAACAGAAGTTGATATGTTTAGTAAACAAAGTTATATGTGTTATCAAGAAGTTATATGTGTTTATCAAACAGAAGTGTATATGTTATCAAAGAGTTGTTATATGTGTTTATAAACAGAAGTTGTTATATGTGTTTAGCAAACAGAATGTTATATGTTTTATCAAAGAGAAGTTGTTATATGTGTTTATCAAACAGAAGTTGTTATATGTGTTTATCAAACAGAAGTTGTTATATGTGTTTAGTAAACAGAAGTTGTTATATGTGTTTAGCAAACAGGAGTTGTTATATGTGTTTATCAAAGAGAAGTTGTTATATGTTTTAAAAGAAGTTGTTATATGTGTTTACAACAGAGGTTTATGTGTTGTTAAACACAGAGTTGTTATATGTGTTTAGAAACAGAGGTTTTTATATGTGTTTATCAAAGAAGTTGTTATATGTGTTTATCAAACAGAGGTTTTTATATGTGTTTAGCACACAGAGGTTATTATATGTGTTTAGCAAACAGAGTTGTTATATGTTTAGCAAACAGAGGTTTTTATATGTGAAACATGTTTATGTGTTTAGCAAACAGAGGTTATTATTTGTTTAGCAAACAGATTGTTATATGTTTAGCAAACAGAGGTTATTATGTGTTTACAAACAGAGGTTGTTATAAGTGTTTAGCAAACAGAGGTTATATGTGTTTAGCAAACAGAGTTGTTATATGTTTAGAAACAGAAGTTGTTATATGTTTAGAAACATTGTTATATGTGTTTAGTAAACAGGTTGTTATATGTGTTTAGCAACAGAAGTTGTTATATGTGTTTAGTAAACAGAGTTGTTATATGTGTTTAGTAAACAGAAGTTGTTATATGTGTTTAGTAAACAGAAGTTGTTATATGTGTTTAGAAAACAGAAGTTGTTATATGTGTTTAGTAAACAGAAGTTGTTATATGTGTTAGTAAACGAGTTGTTATATGTGTTTAGTAAACAGGTTATGTGTTTAGTAAACAGAAGTTGTTATGTGTTTAGAACAGAAGTTGTTATATGTGTTTAGTAAACAGAGTTTTATATGTGTTAGTAAACAGAATGTTATATGTGTTTAGTAAACAGAGTGTTATATTTTATAAACAGAGTGTTATATGTGTTTAGTAAACAGAGTTTTATGTTATAAACAGAATTGAATTGTAGTAAAGAAGTTGTATGTGTTTAGAAAGTTGTTATTGTGTTTATAAACGAGTTGTTATATGTGTTTATAAGTTGTTATGTTTTATAAACAAAGTTGTTATTGTTTATAAACGGGTTTATGTGTTAAAAAGGTTTATTGTTTATAAAAGAAGTTTTTATGTGTTTAAAAAGTTGTTATATTGTTTATAAATTGTTATATGTGTTTATAACAGAAGTTTTATATGTTACAAACAGTTTTATATGTGTTTAGAAACAGAAGTTGTATATGTTTAACAGAAGTTATATGTTTTATAAACAAAGTTATAGTTTTATAAAAGTTTTTATTTTATAAACGAAGTTGTTATTTTTTATAAACAGAAGTTATATTTTTAGTAAACAGAGTTGTTATGTGTTTAGAAACAGAAGTTTTATATGTTTAGAACAGAAGTTGTTATTGTTTTATAAAAGTTTTATATGTGTTTAAAAAGAAGTTGTTATATGTGTTTATAAACAGAAGTTTTTATTGTTTGTAAAGAAGTTATTTTAGAAAATTTTTATGTTTAAAGAAGTTGTTATATGTTTATAAACAAAGTTTTGTGTTTAAAACAGAGTTTATGTGTTAGAAACAGTTTTATATGTTTAGAGAAGTTATATGTTTTAAAAGTTGTTATGTGTTTATAAACAAGTTTTATATGTTTAGAAAAGTTTATGTGTTTATAAGTTTTAATGTTTATAAACGTTTATCAAACAGAAGTTGTTATTTGTGTTCATCAAACAGAAGTTGTTATATGTGTTTAGTAAACAGAAGTTGTTATATGTGTTTAGTAAACAGAAGTTGTTATATGTGTTTAGTAAACAGAAGTTGTTATATGTGTTTATCAAAGAGAAGTTGTTATATGTGTTTATCAAACAGAAGTTGTTATATGTGTTTATCAAACAGAAGTTGTTATATGTGTTTAGTAAACAGAAGTTGTTATATGTGTTTAGCAAACAGAAGTTGTTATATGTGTTTATCAAAGAGAAGTTGTTATATGTGTTTATCAAACAGAAGTTGTTATATGTGTTTATCAAACAGAAGTTGTTATATGTGTTTAGTAAACAGAAGTTGTTATATGTGTTTAGCAAACAGGAGTTGTTATATGTGTTTATCAAAGAGAAGTTGTTATATGTGTTTAGCAAACAGAAGTTGTTATATGTGTTTATCAAACAGAGGTTTTTATATGTGTTTAGCAACAAGAGGTTATTATATGTGTTTAGCAAACAGAAGTTGTTATATGTGTTTAGCAAACAGGAGTTGTTATATGTGTTTATCAAAGAGAAGTTTTTATATGTGTTTATCAAAGAGAAGTTGTTATATGTGTTTATCAAACAGAGGTTTTTATATGTGTTTAGCACACAGAGGTTATTATATGTGTTTAGCAAACAGAAGTTGTTATATGTGTTTAGCAAACAGAGGTTTTTATATGTGCGTAGCAAACATAGTTTTTTATATGTGTTTAGCAAACAGAGGTTATTATGTGTGTTTAGCAAACAGAAGTTGTTATATGTGTTTAGCAAACAGAGGTTATTATGTGGTTAGCAAACAGAGGTTGTTATAAGTGTTTAGCAAACAGAGGTTATTATGTGTGTTTAGCAAACAGAGGTTGTTATATGTGTTTAGCAAACAGAAGTTGTTATATGTTTTAGCAAACATAAGTTGTTATATGTGTTTAGTAAACAGAAGTTGTTATATGTGTTTAGCAAACAGAAGTTGTTATATGTGTTTAGTAAACAGAAGTTGTTATATGTGTTTAGTAAACAGAAGTTGTTATATGTGTTTAGTAAACAGAAGTTGTTATATGTGTTTAGCAAACAGAAGTTGTTATATGTTTAGTAAACAGAAATTGTTATATGTGTTTAGTAAACAGAAATTGTTATATGTGTTTAGTAAACAGAAGTTGTTATATGTGTTTAGTAAACAGAAGTTGTTATATGTGTTTAGCAAACAGAAGTTGTTATATGTGTTTAGTAAACAGAAGTTGTTATATGTGTTTAGTAAACAGAAGTTGTTATATGTGTTTAGCAAACAGAAGTTGTTATATGTGTTTAGTAAACAGAAGTTGTTATATGTGTTTAGTAAACAGAAGTTGTTATATGTGTTTAGTAAACATAAGTTGTTATATGTGTTTATCAAACAGAAGTTGTTATATGTGTTTAGTAAACAGAAGTTGTTATATGTGTTTAGTAAACAGAAGTTGTTATATGTGTTTAGTAAACAGAAGTTGATATTTGTGTTCATCAAACAGAAGTTGTTATATGTGTTTATAAAAATAAGTTGTTATATGTGTTTAGCAACAGAAGTTGTTATTTGTGTTCATCAAACAGAAGTTGTTATATGTGTTTATCAAAGAGAAGTTGTTATATGTGTTTATCAAACAGAAGTTGTTATTTGTGTTCATCAAACAGAAGTTGTTATATGTGTTTAGTAAACAGAAGTTGTTATATGTGTTTAGTAAACAGAAGTTGTTATATGTGTTTAGTAAACAAGTTGTTATATGTGTTTATCAAAGAGAAGTTGTTATATGTGTTTATCAAACAGAAGTTGTTATATGTGTTTATCAAACAGAAGTTGTTATATGTGTTTAGTAAACAGAAGTTGTTATATGTGTTTAGCAAACAGAAGTTGTTATATGTGTTTATCAAAGAGAAGTTGTTATATGTGTTTATCAAACAGAAGTTGTTATATGTGTTTATCAAACAGAAGTTGTTATTTGTGTTCATCAAACAGAAGTTGTTATATGTGTTTAGCAAACAGAGGTTTTTATATGTGCGTAGCAAACATAGTTTTTTATATGTGTTTAGCAAACAGAGGTTATTATGTGTGTTTAGCAAACAGAAGTTGTTATATGTGTTTAGCAAACAGAGGTTATTATGTGTGTTAAGCAAACAGAGGTTGTTATAAGTGTTTAGCAAACAGAGGTTATTATGTGTGTTTAGCAAACAGAGGTTGTTATATGTGTTTAGCAAACAGAAGTTGTTATATGTGTTTAGCAAACAGAAGTTGTTATATGTGTTTAGCAAACATAAGTTGTTATATGTGTTTAGCAAACAGAAGTTGTTATATGTGTTTAGCAAACAGAGGTTGTTATATGTGTTTAGCAAACAGAAGTTGTTATATGTGTTTAGCAAACAAAAGTTATTATATGTGTTTAGCAAACAGAAGTTGTTATATGTGTTTAGCAAACAGAGGTTTTTATATGTGCTTAGCAAACAGAGGTTTTTATATGTGTTTAGCAAACAGAGGTTATTATGTGTGTTTAGCAAACAGAGGTTGTTATATGTATTTAGCAAACAGAAGTTGTTATATGTGTTTAGCAAACAGAGGTTTTTATATGTGCTTAGCAAACAGAGGTTTTTATATGTGTTTAGCAAACAGAGGTTATTATGTGTGTTTAGCAAACAGAGGTTATTATGTGTGTTTAGCAAACAGAGGTTGTTATATGTGTTTAGCAAACAGAAGTTGTTATATATGTTTAGCAAACAGAGGTTTTTATATGTGCTTAGCAAACAGAGGTTTTTATATGTGTTTAGCAAACAGAGGTTTTTATATGTGCTTAGCAAACAGAGACTACACTAAAACTAAAACTAAAACTAAACTAAAACAAAAACTAAAACTAAAACTAAAACTAAACTAAAACTAAACTAAAACTAAAACTAAACTAAACTAAACTAAAACTAAACTAAAACTAAACTAAAACTAAACTAAAACTAAAACTAAACTGAACTAAAACTAAACTAAACTAAAACTAAAACTAAACTAAAACTAAAACTAAACTAAAACTAAAACTAAAACTAAACTAAAACTAAACTAAACCTAAAACTAAACTAAAACTAAAACTAAACTAAAACTTAACTAAAACTAAAACTAAACTAAACTAAAACTAAACTAAACTAAAAACTAAACAAACTAAAACCAAACTAAACTAAAACTAAAACTAAACTAAAACTAAAACTAAACTAAAACTAAACTAAAACTAAACTAAACTAAAACTAAAACTAAACTAAAACTAAAACTAAACTAAAACTAAAACTAAAACTAAACTAAACTAAAACTAAAACTAAAACTAAAACTAAAACTAAAACTAAAACTAAACTAAAACTAAAACTAAACTAAAACTAAACTAAAACTAAAACTAAAACTAAACTAAAACTAAAACTAAAACTAAAACAAAAACAAAAACTAAAACTAAAACTAAACTGCAATTAAAACAAAAGATGTACTATTCGTTATCTTCATGTACATCTTCATTTTTAAGCTGACTCGCTAGACAGTTGTAACCCCCTACTGACGAGATCTGATTGCCGAGTTTGTCTCAAGTCGTCCCATTCTACTCTATGTGATTTCAGCTTTCTGTTGTCGGGCTCACCAACCCGGGCTTTTGTGCAGGATGTGCTCCCTTGACACTATAGTTTAATCCCATGGTTCAACTCCGCGGACTGGCAGAAAAGCTACAGGTTTCCCAGATTTACGGTGTTCGTGGCACCGAGCCGAAGGGTTACGATGTCCATGACACGAGCCGAAGAGCTTTCAGCTCAAGTGCTTCTGGATCGGGAAAAAAAAATCTTATATCTTGAGAAGTGTCATAGAAGTAGAAGACAGACCAAAAAAGGATGTCCTCAAGGAGAGAAACTCTGCTATTTAACATACAAATGTATGGGTTTTGCAGTCAGAGACTTTATCACACGCCGGTGGGTTCTCTGATGCACCTTATTGACCCACCCTGTTTCGCGCTTAGTCTGGACTTTCCTTTAGTCTGTCCGGCTTGTTAGACCTGCCAGAGTAGACACAGCCGACATATCTTGACACAAACCATCCAACTACGATAAGGTAGACTATTGTAGAGAATAACAAATGTATTTCTGCGGCGCTCATGTAGCACGAAGACAAGCATTATAAAGGTAGAAGCTGTAGAACCAGTGACATTTCAATTGTTAATTTTACTTGATACATCGGTTACTCTGGTCGGTTGATGTCTTTGATATTTGTTACTGCATTTCTTTGTGTATATTTGTCTGTTACTGTATTTCTTGTGTATATTTGTCTGTTACTGTAATTCTTTGTTATATTTGTCTGTTACTGTATTCTTTGTTTATATTTGTCTGTTACTGATATGTTCTTGTGTATATTTGTCTGTTACTGTATATTCTTTGTGTATATTTGTCTGTTACTGTATGTTCTTTGTGTATATTTGTCTGTTACTGTATTTCTTGTTATATTTGTTATGTTTATTTCTGTAATGGTTTCTGTTCTGTTATTCTTTGTATATTTGTCTGTTACTGTATATTCTTGTGTATATGTGTTGTTACTGTATATCTTTGTGTATTGTCTGTTACTGTATATTCTTTGTGTATATTTGTCTGTTACTGTATATTCTTTGTGTATATTTGTCTGTTACTGTATATTCTTTGTGTATATTTGTCTGTTACTGTATGTTCTTTGTGTATATTTGTCTGTTACTGTATGTTCTTTGTGTATATTTGTCTGTTACTGTATGTTCTTTGTGTATATTTGTCTGTTACTGTATATTCTTTGTGTTATTTTTCTTGTTATGTATATTCTTGTGTATATTGTTGTTAACTGTAATATTCCATAGAATGGTTACTTTATTTATTTCAACGATTGAGTAAGTCGTGCTTACTTCAACACCGCCACGTGCTCCACGTGCTCTTAGCTAGAGCGTGCTGGCATCACTGCTAAGTAATAGTTAGCGAGATACTGGTACCAGCACCCAGCCTCTAGTCAACTCGTTTCATACCTCGACGCTCCTCGTGTTTTATAGACATGGTGTTGAAGCGTTCGACGAGAGAGAAACTGACAGCAGTCACTTACAACGTTTCAACTTTAGACAACTCCACTCTTGACCTTTTCTATCTGGTATCTCTATCTGTCTGTCTCTATCTGTCTATCTGTATGTCTATATGTCTGTCTATCTGTCTGTCTATCTGCATATCTGCCTGTCTGTCCGCCTACCCGCCAGCCCACCCGCCAGTCAGCCCGCCCACTCTTCCCTCCTTCTGTCCGTCCATCTGTCCGTTCGTCTGTCTATTTGTCTATACGTCTGCCTGTATGTTTCGCTGTGTGTCTGTTTGTCTTTCCGTATTTATATTATTGTTTTGTGTATCTATCTGCTCTTTTTTACATATAGTCACCCCCCTCCCTCAATCCAACAATCCATTCAGCACTCATCAATTCACGAATTGACAAACCCCATACATGCATCCACCCTCCATAGAATAATCCATCCCCACCCCCATACATGCATCCACCCTCCATAGAATAATTCATTCCCACCCCCATACATGCATCCACCCTCCATAGAATAATTCATCCCCACCCCCATACATGCATCCACCCTTTATAGAATAATTCATCCCACCCCATACATGCATCCACCCTTATAGAATAATTCATCCCAACCCCATACATGCATCCACCCTTTATAGAATAATCCACCCCCACCCCCATACAAGCATCCTAACCAACTATCCAACCTTTCATCTCTTCCATTTATCTATCTCCATTCATTCACCCATCCATCCATGTATCTATCTCTCCACACCTTCATCCGTCCACATCTGCTACCATCCACTACTTCATCCCGAGATCTCACCCGTCACATCTGCTACCATCCACTAGCTACCATACTATCTTCCCTTGTGGATCCCTTCATCCGTCCACATCTGCTACCATCACTGCTATACTATCATTTGGATCGCATCCGTCATTGTACCATCAAAAAGTGATCACTCAGCCCTCTGATTAGACTTGCATCTTTAGTCAATGATCTGCTCAACGCATCATCTCTCAAGTACGATCGACATCTTGATATTAAGCTTTATTATATCTCCATATTCGTCCTCCGTGTCGTTTCCGGGATATCGAAGAATTGAACCACTGTCTCCTCTCAGCTCATGTCTTACAATTCGTCTAGAAGAAAGTAATAGTGGGTCCCATGACTCTACCTTGTAAAAAAGAAAAGACAAACAGAGACAGAAGAAAGCAAAAATAGGACCCATGACTCTACCTTGTAAAAAAGAAAAGACAAACAGAGACAGAAGAAAATCAAACTGATCAGAAAGATCCGAATGCCTGTCTCTGCCATTTGTGCCCTTGGGGGCAACGAGGGCTGATAATGATGCCCTCAAGTAGTAGCATGTCCATTGGGGAACGTCACATTCATCACAGCTTGCCTGAAAAACTCTTGTCTCTAGCAAGTTCTCTCGCCTTCTCCATCGTCATCTTCAAGGTGTCTTTGATATCCTGCATCGTCATCTTCAAGGTGTCTTTGATATCCTGCTGCCCACTTCGTCTTACCTAATGATGACACATATGAATATTAAATAAAAGATAATAGACAGTTTAATATTAGAATGTTTGGTAAGTCATTCACAGAGTTAAATACCTGCGATAAATAGGTTATTGGTAGAATTCACAGGAAATACCTGCAGATAACTAGGTTATTGGTAAGAGATTCACAGAGTTAAATACCTGCAGGATAACTTAGATTTATTGGCTATTGGTTATTATACCGACGTCAAAGCACTTCCAACAGACATATAAGTGATGTATTTTTCCCTGATGTCGGAGAGAATGTTCGATGATGGTTCCAGTGACACACTGGTTACATACACTTGCCCGTCTGTCTCTAACTGAAAAGAGATACGAGGGATGTTCTGCTGTAGTAGTTTGCTGTATATGCAGTGTAGTCTAGTGGTAGTTTGCTGTATATACAGTGTAGTCTAGTAGTAGTTTGCTGTATATACAGTGTAGTCTAGTAGTAGTTTGCTGTATATGCAGTGTAGTCTAGTGGTAGTTTGCTGTATATACAGTGTAGTCTAGTAGTAGTTTGCTGTATATACAGTGTAGTCTAGTAGTAGTTTGCTGTATATACAGTGTAGTCTAGTAGTAGTTTGCTGTATATACAGTGTAGTCTAGTGGTAGTTTGCTGTATATACAGTGTAGTCTAGTGGTAGTTTGCTGTATATACAGTGTAGTCTAGTAGTAGTTTGCTGTATATACAGTGTAGTCTAGTGGTAGTTTGCTGTATATACAGTGTAGTCTAGTTACACTTTTACTAGGTTGTCAAACCGTTTCATTCTGTTTTTTGTTTGTTTAAAATATGTACTTGAAACGTTTTTAGAACATCCTGGACAGAGATGAGAAAAAAACAAAGACATTCTACAAGACCTGCATATCGAGGAGCATTGGTTCATAAATAACATGTCCCGGAAGATGAAATATTATAGCCACGTTAATCATCACAGTGGTTTGAACAGTAATGGAAAGCCTGGTTCCTGGAGTAAGAGGCAGGGGAAGGCCAAGACAAAGGTGGCAGCAGGACTTCACAGAAATCTTGATCATGTCGCTGGAGTAGACTGGAGAACTTGATAAAGAGAGAGTTTGTTTCCCAATCGAGCTTTGATGAAAGCGACGTTTCACAAGGGACAAGCCACTTCTTATAATTCCAACAATGTCTTGTTCTCTCTAATGTCTTGTTCTCTCTAATGTCTTGTTCTCTCTAATGTCTTGTTCTCTTTGATGCTAGCATTTACGATTCTGTGTCTTCTTGTTTTGTTGGTGACATTTCGGAATCATTGCATTTCATATGTGACTATTTTATGTGCCTGTGGTTTATTTAATGTCCATGCTTGACATTGTTAACACAACATAGACATGAAGATACTTTCAATCATGTGTCGTTGAGCTGGCAGTAAGATGATTGAATGTCTTAGTAATAGGAGGGGAGGAGTGAGGGGCTAGTTGGTAGGTGACAACATTTACATGATAGTCTCTAGCTTATATTTCTGGATCGAGTCTTCCATCTTCTGTGTAACTATGCTTTATTTTCTTATTTGACAATCTTGTCCTTCTTTGATTGTATCACTTGTTGATGTTAATGTTTCATTTATTATGTTTCGAGAGCCACACTAGCGTAGTTGATAGTGAACTCGTTACTGAGGCGACCTGTCCGGGTTCAATTCCACAGTGAACGTAGAATATTTTTCTGACCGTCTGAACGGCTATCAGGTCGACCCAGGCTCAATTAGGTACCAGAAAAAGTACCCGACCGGCGTGATGTTGACCACATCACACATCGTGTGCCGACGGGGAAAGAAAAATACAGACCAACACTGTGTTAGCCAATATACCACGAGGTATGAAAAATGGTTCCTTTGACTGTTTTCTTTCTTTTTTATGTTTCCAGCTTAATATCATCACCTCAGTTTTGTTTGTGTGTATTAGCCATATCATACTTTCTGTAGTTATAATACAGGAGTGGTTAATATTGCGTTGTAGATACTTGATGTTCTTGATTGTATATCAAACACTGACCAGTGAAACACGTACAAACAAAGTACAAAGTACAAAGAAATGGTTTGACTCCTGTTTGTTCGTTTGCTTGATAAAGGCCTTGTTGGTCGAAACGTTGCTGTTTATCGTCACTGTTTATGTATTTTGTAAAACTATAGTACTTTGTTTGTACGTGTTTCACTATTTACCAAGTTTTACTGCAGTCTTCCCCTATTTCGATAAACACTGACCATAAAGTCTAGTTATCACAACCTCGGTGTACATCTATCTATCTAAGTAAAACAATCATACTTGTGATTGTCAAAGAAAAAACAAGAATAAAACAATCATACTTGTGATTGTCAAACAACAAACAAGAAGAATATATCCAACACATTTCTTGATGTTCAGTCACTAACCATAATCGACCATCTTGAAATTACAAAACTTAACGATAAAGAGAGATAACTAGAAAAATCAAACGGTTCGATGAGTGATTACGTACCTTAGTGCTTGTTTTCAAAGTTCGTTCGTCGTACTTGTGGTGTCAGGTTTCAGAAAGTCGTTGTTACCAGACCAGACCATCCATTAGTGACGAGTGTTTGAGAAAGTGGAAGATAAGGTTTTTTTAATGCTACCTGTTTGACAGTCTTGTGTTTCTTTCTTTCTATTTTATCTTTCACTTTGTAGCATCTGTCAATCTTCTATCGATGTACTTCAAAATGTTCACATACATTATTTGTTACATCTTTCTTTCCGTCCTTGTGTTGTTGGGGATTGCAAGGGGAGCAAAGAATAGTAACACTGCGACTTTCGAGGCATGGCGTAAGAGGCGACTGATGTTGGGGCCTAGGGAAGCTACCCTAGTAAATAAAAAGCGTCGCAGAAATCAGTTGTGATTGTCTACTTGCAGGTGCATTACAGGCACAATGTACAATCGCTGTTAGACTCAGATCACATACAAGTCACAAAGAATGGTTTAACAAGTGGTCGGTATGGAGCGCTCGAAGTCGAAGAAGAAGAAGATGATCTTTCTATCTTTCTTCTTCTTTTTCTCATCTATTATTATCTTATCGTTGATGTCACGTCAAAATGTCTCTGATATGTCAGTCTTTGTTTTTACTGTCTTACACTTTCTTTCTATTTCTCGAATCCTGTTTTGTCTCACAGCGTCAGGATAAGAAGAGATTTCTAGAACAGACTTTCGTGTGCGCTTCTTAAATAGTGTATTTGATTGCCTCCGTTATTTCTGAGGGCCACCTTTTGCGTGGACGGACTATTGCTTTAGGTTCGAATGTCACATGTCGTGAGAATGTCACATGTCGTGAGAATGTCACATGTCGTGAGAATGTCACATGTCGTGAGAATGTCACATGTCGTGAGAATGTCACATGCCGTGAGAATGTCACATGTCGTGAGAATGTCACATGCCGAGAATGTCATGTCGAGAATGTCACATGTCGTGAGAATGTCACATGTCGTGAGAATGTCACATGTCGTGAGAATGTCACATGCCGTGAGAATGTCACATGCCGTGAGAATGTCACATGCCGTGAGAAGAAAACTAGCCACGAACGTGTAGGTAGATACTTGTCGGATTCGAACAGTCCTTTTTACTAATTCTCTAACGTGGTCATGCAATTCATAAAAGAACAACAGATTAAATGGTTTGGACACCTGACAAGAATGCCCTGGTATCGCATACCACAGAGAGCCACATAGAAAAAGTAAAATACGTAATCACAAAGTACTGTAGTTTTACAAATTACAAAAACAATGACAAAATACAGCAAACGTTTCGGCCATCAAGGCCTTTATCAAGCAAACGAACAACAGGAGTGACAAATTTAAAAAAAAACAACAAATGGACGACCAAATACAAACGTTTCTAATGAAAATCTGGGAATAAAAACGAATAACGAAATAAATGTAACACAAAAACACACATAAAAACTAGAAATAGAACGGAAGAGAAACAATAAAAATCTAGTAAATATATAACTTGAATACATGCAACATATACCCATATAGATTACAAGGCATGGGAAGAAAAAGTACTAAGAAGCATAGGAATGTAATACGTTGAGCCCACGTGGTCGCAAGGTACCATATAAAGAAATCAACCGATTCTCCAGAGCAAATCGACTGCGATCATCCAAAGAACATGATCGGATGGCTGTGACCTGGACATCGTGAGCTATAAATGGCCAGTATCATTGAAATGGGTGGCTACAGGGTCACAGAGCATTGGCGTATGTCGCGCAAGTGTTGGACGAATTGATGCACACATATATACATACATACATAATACGCCCACCTACACAAAGTGTAGTCGTAGTCATGCGCCTAATATTGCATCTCTAACATATCTTTGCGTGAAGACTTGCTTTCCTTATCACCGGTGCCGCTGTCGATTCAGGCGAGACTTACTTCGACTTCTGAGGTACTTGTACAAGTAAAAGATCAGGGTTTCATATAGTCCTACCTGTGTACCGTATTCTTAAATGGGTTTTGAAGCCGAAGGATTGACGTCATTGCACCGGGTTTTACCCCATATGGCTCGGTCCCTCACGCCACCTGCCGAGAGTATTGCACAAAGCTCGAACTCCGTAGCTCCGGCAACAATACTAGGGGTCTCTGGAAAAAACTGCACTCGTGAACAGAGCGACGTGATCCGGATTCGAACCGACGACCTTCGACTCGCAAGGCTTAACTACTCAGTCATAGAGACCCCCTGTGCACAGCGATAATGTTTAGTCCATGCTGGTCTCAAGTCTCAGAATGTCTACGGCATGTGGTCAATAGCGCTGTGCGTTATCAACTTTGCTATCAGAGACCACAGAAGTGTCTCTTACTCGAAAGCCATCAGTATTGTATTCTTCTACAACTTCTACATCTTCATTAAAATAAAAACAAACATTGCCTAACAACAATTAAACAACTAGAAACAGATACAGAACGGAACGGATAAGAAAACAAAGATCAGAATACTAAGAGCATGCATATTCACAGTGGAAACGTATGGGTGTGAAGTATGTACATTTAACAAGGCAAACATATATGTGCTTTTGAATATAAGTGTTACAGAAGAGTGTTCCGTATATCATGGACAGAGATGAGAACAAATAGATCTATCCAGAAAGAACTCACAATCAAAGAAAACTGGCTGATGCTACAAAAAGAATGAGAAAATTGAAGTATTTTGGACATATAAAGAGACACCGAGGGCTGGAGAAGACCAACATGTATGAAGACATCCCGGCATAGAAGAGAAGAGGCAGACCACGAAGAAGATGGATTCAGGATGTAACTGATGATGATTTTAACCTGACAGCTGCAGATACGGGACATTTGGTCTATGAGAAAGAGACAGAGGTCTATGAGAACAAGATAGAGGTCTATAAGACTGTTAAGATGACAAAGTTCTGCTTAGAACAAGCTATGTGAGGATGAAATGTTCTGTGAGAAACTGTACATTTATAGGCCTGTCCGAATTACTCTGGCACCAATCCTGCAACCAACAACGTTTGATGTTCTCATATTGTACCATCAGACACGAAAACTAAACTACAAAATCTCCAGGAAACATAAAAGATGAAAAAATGCAGCAAGGAGAAGTATAGAAAGATGGAAATATAATATCGCGCCGGAAATAGAAACGACCGAACGACCAGTTGAATGCTCTAGGCCACGCGACACATCAAATTCAATAAGCGGCCATATTATTTCTTGTTGACACACGACTAAATCGTCAAAAGGAAGTGTTGACAGGACTAGATGCGTGCGCAGATTGCAAGAATGATGGGAAAGAGCATGAGTTGCACGTGACTAAACCGGTGATTTTGATTGGGTTCGTAGGTCACATGACGTGATGTCTTCTGTTTAATATATAGAATTTCCCTGGAGATATTCAAGTTCTTTAAGATGTGATCTCTGAAGATTTTTTTAAAAAATAAGAATTGTGGTCGGATAGGAGAAGACACGATTGTTCCGTATAAAGGAACAGTTTTACTTCGAAATTAAAGGTATTATCAATTAATAATAATAATTCCTCTCGTACCGTTATACGTACATAGGGCCTGCAAGTAATTTCTCCATACCGCTCTATCCTGGGCAACTACTCAATCTCCTCCATGGAACTGAAACCGATATTTCCTGCCTCTCTCAGCAAAGTTCTTCAGGATCTCCTTAGGTCGACCTCTCTTTCTTGAACCCTTTGCATCCCACTTCAATGCCTGCTTTTATCAATTATCAATTGCAATAGCAAAAAACCATCCAGGTAAATGTTGGACATCAGAGATAGCAGAAACGAGGAAAAACGCTGTTTATGAACTGCACATAAAAGTCCGTTCTATGTATCTCTTCTTATCTTGGCACTGAGAGACACTGAGAGGCATGGAGCACTGAGAGGCACTAACACGGTTAAAGACAAGAAGAAGAAGAAGAAGGAAAGATTAATGACAATATTTGAAACTCCTATATTCAAATGATAGATTATAGCTATCTTTAACATCGGGGTCATGGATATAAAAGTTGATAGTACGCTGCGCTAGTGGTCAAGTGCCGTAGAAAGTACGGAGTTCGAGGCTAGCTTGGACTAGACCAGGTGGAACTTTTGAGGGCACAGAAAATGTCGTATTGGAGGCACATTTATATTATGTATATTTTTGTAACTAAGTAATCGCAAAGTAGCTTAGGTTTTTAAAGACTGCCTATCAGTATATTATAAAAGGATAATGTGTTTGAGGCCTCAAAATACATGGCTTTAAGTCTGGCCATTTGGACAGACAGTTTTGGTTATCGGTCGGTTGAGCTACAGAAACCATGATCCGTTCGGGATCTAAATTATAAGTAACTGATGATTGTCACTACTATTACTATAGCTCAAAATCGGAAAGAGCAGGCTGGAAAGTCGCTGTCCGAGTAAAATTCATTAGAAAAAGAATTTGTTTTAAAAAAACCTACAAAATATCTTTAATATCGTCAAAATTACATCGGGGACCATCGCCGGTGCTACAAAGTTCGTGCACTGTCGCAGAATCTTCTGTGTAAGAAACAGATCGGAGCACACATGGTTACTCACTGAAGTACAGTGATAATGACCCTATCATCAGTCAATCAATCAACTACAACTACTGTTGTACTACTACTACTACTACTACTACTACTACTACTACTACTACTACTGCTACTACATGCTACTGCTACTACTACACTACTCTACTACTGCTACTACTACTGCTACTACTCCTACTACCTACTACTGCTACTACTGCTCTATACTACTACTACCTACTACTCTGCTACACTCACTCCTACATCTACTCACTCACTCTCTCCTACTCTACTACTCTACTACTACTCATCTACCTACTACTCTACCTCCACTACTACTACATACTCACTCCCTGCCTCTACTACTACTGCACAATCTACTCTACTCACTAGTACTGCTACTACTACTACTACTAGTACTACTGCTACTACTACTACTATTACTACTCACGCTGTTACTATTACTACTACGTCCACTACTACTATTACTGCTGCTACTACTACTACTAATACTGTTACTAATATTGCTACTACTACCGCTACTACTACTGCAGCTACTACTTCGACTACTACCACTAAAACTACTACTACTACTGCTACTACTACTACTACTACTACTACCACTGCTACTACTCCCTCAATATACTACACACTGCAACTACTACTACTATTACTTCTACTATTACTCTATAATGGAATGTTAATAACTTTCAGATCTAACTCTCCTCCCGCCACCCGTCCCCACCTTTTCCCCCCTCCCAAACATTCTGCAATCTCTCTGACCTGATTAGTCGGTGTGACGCCGTGCCGTTGACCAAGCAACCACAGATTCTAGCAATGTCAAGACATGTCCACTAGTCCCTTCCAGAAAAATGAGGATTTACTGGTGTCACTCTCCGAGGAAATTAGCTTGAGGCTGAGCGTGACCAGACTACAAAGAGAATGGAACATTACACAAGTTGTAGGTCATACAAAGGAACAAAGAGAATTGGTAATGCTAGTAGATAGAAGAAATATATCACTATTACTTTTGTCTCTCATTTCTAATTTTCATTTTCATCTGTGAAATCATCTACTTATTTTGTTAGAATCTTTGAATGTTCTTCTTGTAAAGTATCGTTAATGTCTTTGAGTGCACATGCTGCAGAAGAGTACTTAGAATATCATGGACAGAGAAAAGTACAAATGCTTCGTTCTGCAACAGCTTGATATTAAAGAGAGTTGGCTATTAAAGAACATAACATCAAGGAAAATTAAATATTTTGGACACATCAAACGACATGAGTGCTAGAGAAGAAATCTGAGGGAATGGTGCCTGGAAGAAGAATAGAGAAACCTAGAAGACGATGAGTGTAAGATGTCATTGACAATCTGAGAATGACTGCTGCTGACGCCAGCCAACTTGTACAGAACAGAGATTATTCAGACTGCTGTCATGGAGCAAGTTTCGAAGGGACAAGCTACTTGATGTTGATGAACGTTTTCAGACATGGACTTGTATACTTCTAAAATAGTTAGTTGTCAACTGGAGTCTGTGTAACATCTCCATATAGCTTGTCTTGTTACTTAAAATAGTTAGTTGTCAACTGGAGTCTGGAACACTCCATATAGTGACTTGTATACTTAAAAAGTAGTTGTCAATGAGTTGGTCATCTCCAATACTTCTTACTTAAATGATTGTCAACTGAGTCTGTAACATCTCCATACTGCTTGTATACTAAAAGTTAGTTGTCAACTGACTTGTAACATCTCCATATAGCTTTCTTGATACTAAAATAATTGCAACTGAGTCTGTAACATCTCCATATACTTGTCTGTATTTAAAGTTTCATAAAATAAGTTGTATGTCAACTGGAGTCTGTGTAACATCTCCATATAGCTTGTCTTGTATACTTCTAAAATAGTTAGTTGTCAACTGGAGTCTGTGTAACATCTCCATATAGCTGGACTTGTATACTTCTAAAATAGTTAGTTCACTGGTCTTAATCCAAGCTGCGATTCATGTTTTAACATCTCATATAGCTTGTCTTGTATACTTCTAAAATAGTTAGTTGTCAACTGGAGTCTGTGTAACATCTCCATATAGCTTGTCTTGTATACTTCTAAAATAGTTAGTTGTCAACTGGAGTCTGTGTAACATCTCCATATAGCTTGTCTTGTATACTTCTAAAATAGTTAGTTGTCAACTGGAGTCTGTGTAACATCTCCATATAGCTTGTCTTGTATACTTCTAAAATAGTTAGTTGTCAACTGGAGTCTGTGTAACATCTCCATATAGCTTGTCTTGTATACTTCTAAAATAGTTAGTTGTCAACTGGAGTCTGTGTAACATCTCCAATCTTGTCATCTGTATACTTCTAAAATAGTTAGTTGCAACTGAGTCTTGTAACATCTCCATATAGCTGCTTGTATACTTCTAAAATAGTTAGTTGTCAACTGAGTCTGTTAACTTCTTTACTTTATAGACTGACTTGTACTTCTATACTTTTTAAAATAGTTAGTTGTCAACTGGAGTCTGTGTAACATCTCCATATAGCTTGTCTTGTATACTTCTAAAATAGTTAGTTGTCAACTGGAGTCTGTGTAACATCTCCATATAGCTTGTCTTGTATACTTCTAAAATAGTTAGTTGTCAACTGGAGTCTGTGTAACATCTCCATATAGCTTGTCTTGTATACTTCTAAAATAGTTAGTTGTCAACTGGAGTCTGTGTAACATCTCCATATAGCTTGTCTTGTATACTTCTAAAATAGTTAGTTGTCAACTGGAGTCTGTGTAACATCTCCATATAGCTTGTCTTGTATACTTCTAAAATAGTTAGTTGTCAACTGGAGTCTGTGTAACATCTCCATATAGCTGGACTTGTATACTTCTAAAATAGTTAGTTGTCAACTGGAGTCTGTGTAACATCTCCATATAGCTGCTTGTACTTCAAAATAGTTAGTTGTCAACTGGAGTCTGTGTAACATCTCCATATAGCTTGTCTTTGGGACTGTTAAATCATTAGTGTCTTGTATACTTCTAAAATAGTTAGTTGTCCAACTGGAGTCTGTTAACATCTCCATTAGCTGCTTGTATACTTCTAAAATAGTTAGTTGTCAACTGAGTCTGTGTAACATCTCCATATAGCTTGTCTTGTATACTTTACTTAGTATTGTCACTGAGTCTGTGTAACATCTCCATATAGCTTGTCTTGTATCTTAAAATAGTAGTTGACTGGAGTCTGTGTAACATCTCCATATAGCTGCTTGTATACTTCTAAAATAGTTAGTTGTCAACTGAGTCTGTGTAACATCTCCATATAGCTTGTCTTGTATACTTCTAAAATAGTTAGTTGTCAACTGGAGTCTGTGTAACATCTCCATATAGCTGTGATCTTGTATACTTCTAAAATAGTTAGTTGTCAACTGAGTCTGTGTAACATCTCCATATAGCTTGTCTTGTATACTTCTAAAATAGTTAGTTGTCAACTGGAGTCTGTGTAACATCTCCATATAGCTTGTCTTGTATACTTCTAAAATAGTTAGTTGTCAACTGGAGTCTGTGTAACATCTCCATATAGCTTGTCTTGTATACTTCTAAAATAGTTAGTTGTCAACTGGAGTCTGTGTAACATCTCCATATAGCTTGTCTTGTATACTTCTAAAATAGTTAGTTGTCAACTGGAGTCTGTGTAACATCTCCATATAGCTTGTCTTGATATGACTTATTTAAAATAGTTAGTTGCAACTGGAGTCTGTGTAACATCTCCATATAGCTTGCTTGTATACTTCTAAAATAGTTAGTTGTCAACTGGAGTCTGTGTAACATCTCCATATAGCTTGTCTTGTATACTTCTAAAATAGTTAGTTGTCAACTGGAGTCTGTGTAACATCTCCATATAGCTTGTCTTGTATACTTCTAAAATAGTTAGTTGTCAACTGGAGTCTGTGTAACATCTCCATATAGCTTGTCTTGTATACTTCTAAAATAGTTAGTTGTCAACTGGAGTCTGTGTAACATCTCCATATAGCTTGTCTTGTATACTTCTAAAATAGTTAGTTGTCAACTGGAGTCTGTGTAACATCTCCATATAGCTTGTCTTGTATACTTCTAAAATAGTTAGTTGTCAACTGGAGTCTGTGTAACATCTCCATATAGCTTGTCTTGTATACTTCTAAAATAGTTAGTTGTCAACTGGAGTCTGTGTAACATCTCCATATAGCTTGTCTTGTATACTTCTAAAATAGTTAGTTGTCAACTGGAGTCTGTGTAACATCTCCATATAGCTTGTCTTGTATACTTCTAAAATAGTTAGTTGTCAACTGGAGTCTGTGTAACATCTCCATATAGCTTGTCTTGTATACTTCTAAAATAGTTAGTTGTCAACTGGAGTCTTGTGTAACATCTCCATATAGCTTGTCTTGGACTGACATGGTGATTGACCATGTATGTTTCCTCTGCCCATTGTATGTTGAACACTCATACAAGATGTATGACTGTTAATTAGCTGGTTATACAAGTGAATATTTCAATAGAGTCTATCTTGTACTTGTTACCTAGATATTGGTAACTTAGCCTATTCTGCACCGGACATAGCCAGAAAATGACAATCTGTTTTTCTCTATTTGAGTTGATAGTAGATATAATCTGTTTGTTCTCTGATCTAATGACCTCTCATCTATTTGAGTTAGTAGTTGACATGATCTGTTCTCTGATCTAATGACCTCTCATCTATTTAGCAGTTGTTATTGTAGTAGAGCATGACCTGTTCTCTGATCTAATGACCTCTCATCTATTTGAGTTAGTAGTAGGCATGACCTGTTCTCTGATCTAATGACCTCTCATCTATTTGAGTTAGTAGTAGACATGACCTGTTCTCTGATCTAATGACCTCTCATCTATTTGAGTTAGTAGTAGACATGACCTGTTCTCTGATCTAATGACCTCTCATCTATTTGAGTTAGTAGTAGACATGATCTGTTCTCTGATCTAATGACCTCTCATCTATTTGAATTAGTAGTAGACATGACCTGTTCGCTGACCTAATGACCTCCCATCTTCTTCTTTGCGTTCCCGGCCTAGCCTGATGGACCAACTTCTATCATGAATTTTACTGTTGTTTTTAGGGACTCCGTTCCTCCGTACAGCTTTTCGCGAAGCTCTGTGTGTTGTGGCCAGTACTCTTTTCGTATACCTGCTAAACGTTGACAGTCTTGCAAGACGTGTTCTGCCGTCATGTCTGCCATATTGCATGGGCACAGGCTAGTTGTGCCAATTTTAAATTTATGGAACATGTGGGCTCTGAGCTTGTTGTGGCCGGTACGGAGGCGAAATATGGCAACTTGTTCACTGCGAGAGAGACCATAGTATCCGTCACTGTCTGTGTACTGCGGGTGGTCTTTTGCCCATTTGCTTCGATAGTGCGAACCGATGGTTGTTTTGACTTCCTCATAGCTGATCTCGAGATCAGTCTGGGGTAGTCGCCCGCCCTCTTTGGCTAGCTTGTCGGCCGCTTCGTTTCCCTTAATGTTGCAGTGTGACGGTATCCACTGGATGACGGTGCGTTTGAGTGAACTCGTTAGTTCAGCGAGGGACGTTTGAGCTCATTCATCTCAGTTTTGCCGACGCATTTGAGTGCCGTGATGACCGATAGAGCATCGGTGAATATCACGACCTTGTTGCGTGTAGTGTTTCTTCTCTCCAAGATCATTTCGGCCGCCTCTTTGATTGCCTCTGCCTCTGCTCGGTAGTTATTCGAGTATTTGCCAGTTGCAATCGCTTTCTTGACCGTGACTTTCTTTGAGATTTTAAGCACTATTCCTCCTCCGCCATCGCTTATTGCGTTATTTGCCGATCCGTCCGTGTAGACGTGCGTCCACTCGTTTTCAGGGTACTCTGATTCTATGTGTTCTTCTGCTGCAGTTTTTCTGTCGAGGTTTGTTTGATCCCTTTTGCTTAGTATGCCTGGGATTGATTCCCTTAGTTCTGGCATTTTTGTTTTCTATGGCGGACACTTGTCAATTGTCGGGATTGGTTTGGCTGTGCATTTGGACAGGACTGGATGGTCTGTGGTCAGTGCGTTAGAGATTCTAACGAAGTTAGATCTCTGTATTCTCCACTTTCCGGATTCATACATTCTTTCATGCATTGGATGGGATTTGAGCCGTTTGAGTTTTTCCGCAAGTACTACTACTTTCTTGTCCCTTAGGTCAGTCATTGGTTGGATGCCTGTGATGGTCTCCATCGCCTTGATGGGCGTGGACTTTATGGCTCCAGTGATAATGCGTAGGGCCCGGTTTTGACTGCTGCTCACTTTTGCGAATTGCTTGTTCGATGCATTGCTCCACGCTGCCATACCGTACTCTAGGACCGGTCGCACTCTACCATAGTAAAGTGTCTTGAGAATTCTGCTGTTTGCTCCCCATGTGGAACCTGCGAGTTTCGCATCATTGTTAGCCTATGTCTCGCTTTTGCCGTAGCATTCTCGATCTGGGTGCACCAAGTCAGCTTTCTGTCGAGTGTGACTCCTAGGTACGTTGGGGTTTTATTTCCTGGAAGGTTCTGCCCATTGACTTTAAGCGTTATCTTGTAATCCTTGTTATTCTGGGAGAACACAGTGTAAGTGGTCTTTGAAGGATTTATTTTCATATTCCACTTTGCTGACCACACTTCAAGGTTATTTAACGTAGCTTGCAGTCGATTTTCTGCTGTGGGCATTGACTCTTCTCTCACCCATATTGCCAAGTCGTCGGCATACATGGCAGAGTGAACTCGTTCTGGGAGGCATGTTGCAATGTCATTGACGAAGACTAGAAAGAGAGTCGGTGAGAGCACTCCTCCTTGGGGACTCCTTGCTCCAGTGTGGCCTTCATACTTTTGTACCCCTGAACTTGAACTCTTGCTGTTCTGTTCTCTAGGTATCTATCAAGAAAAGCAGATAGTCACCTAACGGACACATTCACCAGTAACGAGCTGGAAGAGGCTCTAAGGGACCTGAAACCCAGAAAGTCGCCCGGAAAAGATGGGATCACCAATGAGATGCTTAAAAACTTGGGAAACAGAGCAAAGGTCGCTCTACTGTCCGTTCTCAACATGTCGTGGAGAACAGGCATAGTACCACATGAATGGAAAGAAGCAATCATGGTACCCATCTTAAAACCAGGCAAAAATAAACTCGACCCAGCGAGTTACAGACCAATAAGCCTCCTAAGCTGCACGGGCAAACTTATGGAGCGCATGGTGAACAAACGCTTATCCTGGCACTTGGAAAGCAAAGGGCTGCTTATGGCACAACAAGGCGGTTTTCGGAGATACAGATCCACAGAGGATCAAGTAACCTACATTGTCCAGGAAATCGAGGATGGTTTCCAAGAAAGAAACAGACACTGGCGGTCTTGGTAGATATGGAGAAGGCATTTGACACAGTCTGGAAAGACCTCCCATCTATTTGTATGTGTCAACTATTTCATGATTTATATCTTTATATTACTTCTGACACATTTGTCTTGTTTAATTATCTCAATATCAAATAAAGTTCTATAAAAAATCAATGTTTTTGCTGAATGTTGCATTAAAATAAATCTTTGCTAGCCCCAAAAAGAATAATATGAAAGGAAATTGTTAAATATAAGATTAGAAACTTGAATAAATATTGTTATAAATATTAAAAACAAATCCACATTTTAAATCTCAAAAAATAAATATAACATTTTGATAAAAATTATTGAAAATATTTTCTAGTTTTTGTAAACTGTCTGGCAGGGAAGGCACATATATAAATATCTGATAGGCACATATAGTCATGTCTGATAGGCACATATATAAATGTCTGATAGGCACATATAGACATGTCTGACAGGCACATATATAAATGTCTGATAGGCACATATATAAATGTCTGACAGGCACATATAGACATATCTGACAGGCACATATAGACATATCTGACAGGCACATATAGACATATCTGACAGGCACATATATAAATGTCTGACAGGCACATATACACATGTCTGACAGGCACATATAGATATATCTGACAGGCACATATATAAATGTCTGACAGGTACATATAAACATATCTGACAGGTACATATAGACATATCTGACAGGTACATATATACATGTCTGACAGGTACATATAGACATATCTGACAGGCACATATAGACATATCTGACAGGTACATATAGACATATCTGACAGGTACATATAGACATATCTGACAGGCACATATAGACATATCTGACAGGCACATATAGACATATCTGACAGGCACATATAAACATGTCTGACAGGCACATATAGATATATCTGACAGGCACATATAAACATGTCTGACAGGCACATATAGACATATCTGACAGGCACATATAGACATATCTGACAGGCACATATAGATATATCTGACAGGTACATATAGACATATCTGACAGGCACATATAGACATATCTGACAGGTACATATAGACATATCTGACAGGTACATATAGACATATCTGACAGGCACATATAGACATATCTGACAGGTACATATAGACATATCTGACAGGTACATATAGACATATCTGACAGCTAAATATAGACATATCTGACAGGCACATATAGACATATCTGACAGGTACATATAGACATATCTGACAGGTACATATAGACATATCTGACAGGTACATATAGACATATCTGACAGGCACATATAGACATATCTGACAGCTAAATATAGACATATCTGACAGGTACATATAGACATATCTGACAGGTACATATAGACATATCTGACAGGTACATATAGACATATCTGACAGGTACATATAGACATATCTGACAGGCACATATAGACATATCTGACAGGCACATATAGACATATCTGACAGGTACATATAGACATATCTGACAGGCACATATAGACATATCTGACAGCTAAATATAGACATATCTGACAGGTACATATAGACATATCTGACAGGCACATATATAAATGTCTGATAGGTACATATAGACATATCTGACAGGCACATATATAAATATCTGACAGGTACATATAGACATATCTGACAGGTACATATAGACATATCTGATAGGTACATATAGACATATCTGACAGGTACATATAGACATATCTGACAGGTACATATAGACATATCTGACAGGCACATATAGACATATCTGACAGCTAAATATAGACATATCTGACAGGTACATATAGACATATCTGACAGGTACATATAGACATATCTGACAGGCACATATAGACATATCTGACAGGTACATATAGACATATCTGACAGGTACATATAGACATATCTGACAGCTAAATATAGACATATCTGACAGGCACATATAGACATATCTGACAGGTACATATAGACATATCTGACAGGTACATATAGACATATCTGACAGGTACATATAGACATATCTGACAGGCACATATAGACATATCTGACAGCTAAATATAGACATATCTGACAGGTACATATAGACATATCTGACAGGCACATATAGACATATCTGACAGGTACATATAGACATATCTGACAGGTACATATAGACATATCTGACAGGTACATATAGACATATCTGACAGGTACATATAGACATATCTGACAGGTACATATAGACATATCTGACAGGCACATATAGACATATCTAAAGCGTTATGATGAAGATCAACATTAATCAGATATGAGAAAAAGACATTTCTAATTTGAAAGTGACATTTTAAATATGGTTTTTCTCTCTTTTTCTTCTTCTTCTTCCAACGTTCCACATCCTTCACTTGTTAAACCACTCTTTGTGATTTGTATGTAATCTGAGCCTAAGAGTGATCGTACGTTGAGTAGTTATGCACTTACAAGTAGGTCAGTAAATCCGATTTCTGCGATATTTTCTATTTACTAAAGTAGCTTCCCTAAGTCCTACATCAGTCGTCTCTTACGACATGCCTTGTAGATCGCAGTGTTGCTATTCTTTGTTCCCCATGAGGGCCTAGGCAACACGGGTGAAAATGTGATCAAATATAATCGGATTGCCGAATGGTTAACTGGGGTGGAGGGGGTGTTTCCTAACAGAGACTTTCCTTGTATGAGCCTTTATTAAAGATGTACATTGTTTTCTATTAGGAAGAACATAACTATTCATGGCCTACACACGCGTAACGACAGCTTCAGGCAAACAGTCTTAATTCCGCTGCCATATACAAATTCTACACCAGTCTCTCAGAAATGGGGACAAAACGCTATCATGTAATGACAGTTGTGTGTGTAACAAATGAGAACTTACCTGCAACTATGATATGAGACATACATTATTTGACATCTATTACGTACAACATTTAATATGAACACTACTATATGAACACTACTATATGAACACTACTATATGAACACTACTATATGAACACTACTATATGAACACGATCTTCCTAGTTTTGCAATCTTGTTTTCTTTTTGTAACAACTCTACTGTCCCTTAGCAACCTCTGTTGATTTTTCACAGGAGAAAACGTCTGAATCTCAACTATATTAGCATAAGTCTTGTTTTGATTATTAGTAGTAGGCAGTATTGTAACCATCACATGGTGCCCACGTCTCCACTACCATCAGTCTGATCTGCCCCGATATATATACAGACTTGGGCAGCGCTGTTTCTTCAGGAATATTTTTAGCAAAGTTTCAACATTTGGTTACGTTCATGTCTTTGTTGTTATTTTCATTAGTTTCATCGTTAGGGATTGAGAGTTGTTTATTGTATGTTTTACATTGATAAATTGTGAGTATTCATTTCTGATAGACAGAAGCAGACTTATATCGGATAGTACAGTACCGGGTACACTCTCACATGGTAGTACCAGGTACACTCACATCTGATTGCACCAGGTACACTCACGCCTGATAGCACCAGGTACACTCCTACCTGATAGTACCAGGTACACTCCCACCTGATAGTACCAGGTACACTCTCACCTGACAGCACTAGGTACACTCCCACCTGACAGCACCAGGTACACTCCCACCTGACAGCACCAGGTGCACTCCCACCTGACAGCACCAGGTGCACTCCCATCTGATAGCAGCAGGTACAGTCCCACCTGACACTAGCATGTACCCTCACACCTGCCAGCACCAGGTACACTCCACCTGACAGCACCAGGTACACTCCAACCTGACAGCACCAGGTACACTCCCATCTTACAAACTTTGATTTGTTAAGACCTCAGATTGTACACACCATCAGTTACAACTTAGAATGACACGGCAGTAACTTCTGTTACACATTGTAAATAAACTCATTATTATTGACACATATTTCTAGCACAAACTCAGAAAACAGACAAGTTCACAGATGATGTATGTGGGTGCATCTAATTATGAAATAGCTACACTTAGACTTAAAATGTTGACGTGAAATATCTAGGAACTTGGATGCCATCAGAAGATAGATAGATACAGTTTTTGACAATTCATGTTCCATTTCTTCTGTTATGTTCATTTTAGAACAAACATTAATCAATCATTTTTATAAGATTTGGTGAATGAACATCTGTACGTTGTGAAAGGTTTGAGTGAACGAACATCTGTACGTTGTGTAAGATTTGAGTGAATGAACATCTGTACTTTGTGTAAGATTTGAGTGAATGAACATCTGTACGTTGTGTAAGATTTGAGTGAATGAACATCTGTACTTTGTGTAAGATTTGAGTGAATGAACATCTGTACGTTGTGTAAGATTTGAGTGAATGAACATCTGTACGTTGTGTAAGATTTGAGTGAATGAACATCTGTACGTTGTGTAAGATTTGAGTGAATGAACATAAGTAAGTTGTGGTAAGATTTGAGGAATGAACATCTGATTGTGAAGATTTGAGTGAATGAACATAAGTAAGTTGTGTAAGTTTGGGAATGAACATCTGTACGTTGCGTTGTTGTTTACAACTGTTTAGTTGCAATATTTTCTGCATTTCTTGATAACACATTCAATTTCGTCATACATTTTTATTCGGGGGATGAGCATGACGACGATCGTGATTAAGATGGTGTAGAGGGTGGGGGTGATGCAGGTGATGGTGATAATGTCGCAGATTATGAAGATAATATCGTAACAACAATGATGATAATGATGATGATGTTATTGTGATGAGAATCATGACAACGATAACGATGACGGTGATGGTCATGATAATGAAAATGATGATTGACATGATGATCGGGACGACGATCATGAGACGATGATGAAGATGATGCTGATGATCATGACGATGATTATAATGTTGATGCAGAGACGTACTAGAACTAGAAAGAGTTAACCTTCATCTAATAGACAAGATAATGAAGACAGTTTAGTAGATACCTCCACATTTCAATGAAATCTGTTCAATCTTGCAGGAATATGTCTGGAACTTCACTTAATGAATTCCTCCAGAAAATTAAGTGAAAGTTAAGGTCACACACACACACACAACAGCCGGATCTTGCACGTTCGCTGTTCATTTTTCTTCGTGCCGCTCCACTGAAACAGAAAATAAATTCAGACCCAAACCTCCTGCCTCTTCACTCAGTGCCATTAGTTTATTTATTACTTTTCAAGTACCGCAGATGATAACTTCCCTTGACGTTTCCAGTCGACCCTGGTCTTTACTCAAACGTGCTACCTTCAAAATATATCACAATTACCGTCCTTCAAGACTTCTGTTTTACTGAAACCTTGTGTAAAACAGATTAAACGAAGCAGAAAATATTGCTAAACCCGCTTTTGAAATGCTCCTGGTTAGGCGTCCGGAGAAAAGATTAAACCTTGCACATTTTTGCTTACTGGTGTAGACAAATATCTTGGTAGATTCCTAGACATTACACCGTAGAGGCTCAAATATGTATCAAAGGTAAGTAACTTTGAATCGTTTACCTTGCTCTCTGCTTACTGAGCATACCGTGAAAATAGCACGTTGATGACAAATTGTTTTATCCAGGGGGTAATGCTAATTACTTAAACTGAAGCGTGACTGTATGTGCTATATCAAATACATCATTATTTTCCTGTGCTGTGACTGTACTATTAACATCAACTTTTCCTTCTTTAACATCAACTTTTTCTTCTTTAACATCAACTTTTCCTTCTTTAACATCAACTTTTCCTTCTTTAACATCAACTTTTCCTTCTTTAACATCAACTTTTTCTTCTTTAACATCAACTTTTCCTTCTTTAACATCAACTTTTCTTCTTTGACATCAACTTTTCTTCTTTAACATCAACTTTTCCTTCTTTAACATCAACTTTTTCTTCTTTAACATCAACTTTTCCTTCTTTAACATCAACTTTTCCTTCTTTAACATCAACTTTTCCTTCTTTAACATCAACTTTTCCTTCTTTAACATCAACTTTTCCTTCTTTAACATCAACTTTTTCTTCTTTAAATTCAACTTTTCCTTCTTTAACATCAACTTTTTTCTTTTCTTTGACATAACTTTTTCTTCTTTAACATCAATCTCTTTCGTTCTTTAACATCAACTTTCTTCTTTAACATCGACTTTCTCCTTCTTAACATCAACTTTTTCTTCTTTAACTCAATTTTTTCTAACATCAACTTTTCCTTCTTTAACATCAACTTTTCCTTCTTTAACATCAACTTTTCCTTCTTTAACATCAACTTTTCCTTCTTTAACATCAACTTTTTCTTCTTTAACATCAACTTTTCCTTCTTTAACATCAAGAATTGAATACTCTGTCCAGATGTGACTTTAACATCAAGAATTGAGTGCTCTGTTCAGATGTGACTTTAACATCAAGAATTGAGTGCTCTGTCCAGATGTGACTTTAACAACAAGAATTGAGTGCTCTGTTCAGATGTGACTTTAAAATCAAGAATTGAGTACTCTGTTTAGATGTGACGTTCTCGGATGGTTCATGATTGACGTGGCATCAACAATAGTTGGAGCATATTCAATTTCTGCCCTTTAAGCTCTAGATGATGGTGGACATTATAAATCTGAACTAAATCTAAATCATTATAAATAGACCAGGGTTGATGTCAAAGGCACAAGAAAAGAACGACGCGCCAGGATTAGTGAGCTGGCGCTAACCCCCTGCCCTCACCTCCACGTGGTGACCCTGGTAACAGACGGTAGTTCCGGTCTGGCTAAGAGGGCAGGTGCCCTGGGAGAGCCACTCTGCGGCAAGTAGAGATGCAAAGGAAGTCACGCTAGATGCGATTCGCTCGCAACACAGACGAGCGAACTCCCAGAGTGACTATTAATGCTCGTCTCTCCTGGCCGATGGCAAAAAGTTGGAAGGATATACGTGGAACCGCGTGGAGAGAATTCGGAGCCCTGCATGCTCTCTCTTGAGCCCTCTCTCTGAGCCGATGAGTATGCTGGGAGTCGAGTTGAGCTGCACGAGGGTCCACATAGGGCGATACTCGGACACCTATCTCAGGGATGGGTGCACGATTATAAGCCAACGAAGAGACGTTGACCCACGCGGGGCAAAACTCGGAACCCGCACATGCTCTCTCCTGAGCCCTCTCTCCTGAACCGATGAGTATGCTGGGAGTCGGGTTGACCTGTACGTGGATCCACATAGGGCGAAAATCGGGCCCTATTATAATGATGAAGGCACGATTATAAGCCCCACAATCGGACAACCAAGGCAAACGTGAGCACGGCGAAAAGTGATGGTGACGATAAGGCAGGCACCATCGCAAAGTGAGCAAGCACGCTGGCGACGCAAAAGTGGTTCCACCGATAGGCAGGTGAGCATGGCACGGAATGCAAGGTAGATATGAAAAGTACGGAAGGTACGGAAGGTACGCATGCGGGCGATGCAAGAGTGGGCCCTCCGGTGGGCAGATGACCATGGCACGGTATGTACGGTAGGCACGGCAATCACGGTAGGCATGGCAGGCACGGCAGGCTCGGCAGGCATGGCAGGCGAGAGGATGTGCGGACCACCCAAATGTGTAGAACAACTAGAAAGCCCAGCAGAGGTAAAGCCAGTGCGCATTCCCGCTTGCAGGGAACTACTGCTGCCTTGTAGTTTGATTAGGGACAATCAAAGGTTAGCGGAGCAAACCGTACACAGAACTGGACGGGCGGCTAACCAAGGAGTTCACTAAACGACCGGTTCGCTGGGCACGTGGCGCTCTTAAGCCCGGGAGGGCAGGTCGTCCAAGGGTCGCTGCCCTGAAAGAAAATAGCAGCCTGCTGCCTTGTGGGTTGTGGATGGGGACAGCAAAAGGCTAACGGAGAGCGAACCCAGTAAACGCTGGTTGAAACCGAACACACCACCGAAAGATAAGCACCAGAGCTCCAAGTGATACTGAAGGTATGCACTACATTTCGTTCTTGATGTTTGGCTGTTTATATATCACGATATATGCAGAGCACATACTTCAAGACTGCCCCGAATATGATACACTGAGACAAACTCACTGGCCTAACGAAACAACACTGGACAGAAAACTACACGGACCTCTGTGTGAGCTACAAAGACAGTGAAGTTCATACAAGAGACAACATTGAATATATAGACAATATTTCAAGCGAACGAAAGGAAGGAAGGATATCACAATAGAAGGATAAAAAACGGCTTAAGAACGATCGTAGAGAGGGAGAGAGAGAGAGAGAGAGAGAGAGAGAGAGAGAGATTCTATCTTCTTCTAATAAATGTTACTAGTAGTTGACTAAACATTTCTAGGAATTCATTATTTCGGTGTGTTATGTTGGGAATTAAAGCATATTTTAGCAAAACACGTACAAACAAAGTACTATAGTTTTACAAAATACAGAAACAGTGACGATAAACACTGTTTTCGATAATCGTAAGCGTATTTTAACGCTCCTTTCAACCTAAGGACGAACCTTGTTTTGGTTATATCAAGGCATGTATTCCAGCAAACATGAATAATAATAATGAACTCTTTTCAAAGAATTCAGTAGTTTATTGAAAAGACCTTAGAATGTTAATATTGTCATATTCATCACTTCTCCTGAATTCAGCCCATTTTATTTTCATTTTCTTTTGCCGACATCTATTGTCAAATGAATTCAATTAAACTTTCTATATAGTCAGTAATTTGTCCAACTCTCACTGGAATATGTTAGGATTGATACAACATTGAAATTTAAAATTAATGATTTCGTTTTAAAGCTATGTAACCTACAGTTTCATACATTTTTAGGCTTTTAAAAGCTGATGTTTTTTTTTGTGTGGACAATTTGCAGCATAATCTCTTTACTGTACTTTATTTCAAATGTCTCTTCCTCTTCTTCTTTTTCTACAGATCAGAAAGGTAGTATCATATCTTTCTTCCAGCTTGTCTGCTATCCATGTCTACAACTTAATATACTTTAAACGTTGCGTAACAATTTGGTGCTCCATATCAAGTGAAAATACCAAGAGTTGTGGAGGCAACAAATCTAAAGCAAACACCGACAAGATCCCATCAGCAGACTAAACAGAAAACAGCACACAACAATATTTCGTCTTAAGAACGTGGTCAATGCAGGCTCAACCACCACATGCACAGAATAAAACCTGCTCAGACTGTACAATGTGCAGGTCAGACAGAAACACAGACTCCAGGCACATCCTGCAGTCATGTCCATTATACATAATTGTATCGATTTTAGGACCGTTAGGAACTTGTTGTTTGACTCTACATGTTGTGTGTTGTGACTCTACATGTTGTGTGTTGTGTGATCTACATGTTGTGTGTTGTGTGACTCTACATGTTGTGTGTTGTGTGACTCTACATGTTGTGTGTTGTGTGATTCTACATGTTGTGTGTGTGTGACTCACATGTTGTGTTGTGTGACTCTACATGTTGTGTGTTGTGTGACTCTACATGTTGTGTGTTGTGTGACTCTACATGTTGTGTGTTTTGTGACTACATGTTGTGTTGACTCTACATGTTGTGTGTTGTGACTCATTGTGTGTTGTGTGACTCTACATGTTGTGTTGTGTGACTCTCATGTTGTGTGTGTGACTCTACATGTTGTGTGTTGTGTAGAAGTGAAATTCTTCAACTTTCTTGTATCCGTTGCTTGATAAAGGCCTTTTGGTAGAAACGTTGCTGTGTTATTGTTTTGTATTTTTAAAATACAGTATTTTGTTTTACGTGTTTCTCATCATACATACCACATCATACATACCACATCATACATACCACATCATACATACCACATCATACATACACACATCATACATACCACATCATACATACCACATCATACATACCACATCATACATACCACATCATACATACCCCATCATACATACCACATCATACATACCACATCATACATACCACATCATACATACCACATCATACATACCACATCATACATACCACATCATACATACCACATCATACATACCACATCATCATACATACAACATCATACATACCACATCATACATACCACATCATACATACCACATCATACATACCACATCATACATACCACATCATACATACCATCATCATACATACCACATCATACATACATACCACATCATACATACCACATCATACATACCACATCATACATACCACATCCTACATACCACATCATACATACCACATCATACATACCACATCATACATACCACATCATACATACCACATCATCATACATACCACATCATACATACCACATCATCATACATACCACATCATACATACCATATCATACATACCATATCATACATACCACATCCATACATACACATCTATCCACATCATACATACCACATCATACATACCACATCATACATACCACATCATACATATCACATCATACATACCACATCATACATATCACATCAACTACACCATCTACATACACATCATACATAGCATCATCATCACATACCACATCATACATAGCACATCATACATACCACATCACATACATACACATCTACTACCATCATACATAGCACATACATACCACATCATACATACCACATCATACATACATATCATACATATCACATCATACATACACATCATACATACACATCATACATACACATCATACACACATCATACATAGCACATCATACATAGCACATCATACATAGCACATCATACATAGCACATCATACATATCACATCATCATACATAAACAAGCGAATCGTTTGTCTCATGAACAAAGCTTACAGAGCAAGCTATGGAGAACTCCCCAGTAACTCCAATAGACATGCAGTATCATGGATGCAAACCATCTCAAGATTTAAACAAGCATACAAAACCAATCACAAAGAAGAAGAAGAATATATAATAAATGTTATTAAGTCCAATCATGATTGTTCTGTAACATCAACAATAGCTATCTCAGAAATATTTTTGTGTTGACTCTGTTTGTAGTAGGTATCACAGACTCTGTTTGTAGTAGGTATCACAGACTCTGTTTGTAGTAGGTATCACGTTGTTTGTGTGTATCACAGACTCTGTTTGTAGTAGGTATCACGTTGTTTGTAGTAGGTATCACAGACTCTGTTTGTAGTAGGTATCACGTTGTTTGTAGTAGGTATTACAGACTGTTTGTAGTAGGTATCACATACTCTGTTTGTAGTAGGTATCACAGACTCTGTTTGTAGTAGGTATTGCAGACTCTGTTTGTAGTAGGTATCACAGACTCTGTTTGTAGTAGGTATCACAGACTCTGTTTGTAGTAGGTATTACAGACTCTGTTTGTAGTAGGTATCACAGACTCTGTTTGTAGTAGGTATCACGACTCTGTTTGTAGTAGGTATCACAGACACTGTTTGTAGTAGGTATCACAGACTCTGTTTGTAGTAGGTATCACTGACTCTGTTTGTAGTAGGTATCACAGACTCTGTTTGTAGTAGGTATTACAGACTCTGTTTGTAGTAGGTATCATGACTCTGTTTGTAGTAGGTTCAGACTCTGTTTGTAGTAGGTATACAGACTCTGTTTGTAGTATACAGACTTAGACTGTTTGTATGGTATCGACTCTGTTGAGTAGGTATCACGTTGTTTTGTAGGTATCAGCATTTCACGTGTTTGTAGTAGGTATTCAACTCTGTTTGTAGTAGGTATACATATTAATGATGGGATGGGTTAGCGTCAGAAGTAAGCGTTCGCCTGTCTCATATGATGCAAGAGGGTTGTGAGTTCAATCCCATACTCGACGCTCCACACGTGAGGACAGGAATTGAGCTTTCTAACTCCTGTACAATAAAGTATAGAAATATGAAGTGACTTCATAATTAGGTTGAGAATGCTACATATCATGTAATAAGAAAGAGATTGAGAGCAAATGGTTATTCATCAAGTGCGATGATGATGGTCATATAAATCAATCAATCAATCAATCAATTACTCAATCAATTACTCAATCAATCAATCACATTACTCAATCACATTAATATATATAATTCGATATACATTTACAGTACATTTCTTGTATTACGTGTATGAAAATCGTGGCATATCCTAAAGGACGTAGCCATCAACCACAGTAAGTTAGTCGTTGATTTTCTAGGCACCACTTATACGTTCAGTAGTTTGCTTCTGAACGGTGAGGTCTATTTTTACCTTTTGGTAAAAAAATCCACGGAAACGAATTTGCTTCAATCTTGCCCACCGTGGAGTTTGAACCAGGTACGCTTGGGTTCGTGATCGAGCTTACTACCGCTTGAGCTAGAGTTGTATACCTACGGTCAAAACATGGAAGATTTACAACACCAAGAAAGAAAGTTCTCTATATGACAAGTCTCCATGATGGCTAGTGGTATGTTAGATGCATATTTGTAAGCTGATGTAGTTGATTGATTGATTGATTGATTGACAGGAACATAATCATTGCACTTCGATGAGTAACCATGTGTGCACCGATCTCTTTCTTATACAGGAAGATCTCAACTGCAGTGCACGAACTCCACAGCACCGGCGAGGGTCCCTGATGTAATTTTAAAGATAGTTAAGATATTTTTGTAGTAATTTTATTTCTAATCTTTTCTAGGAATTTTGCCCGGAAACGTTTTCCAGCCTGCTCTTCTCGACTTTGAGATACCAAGAATTCTTTTGCATGTTCATTTTGAACACAGAACCTACATTTTATCGTCCGTCTCCGATAGGACTAGAAACTGGATCTCACCTACACTCAGATCAAAGATCTCTGGAAAAATATCCAGATGGCTCTACGAGGGAGCCAAACTGGTACCTTTGGCACGAGAGACGAGGGGCTAGCCACTACGCCACAGAGACCCTCAAAGCCGCTGTAGTGGTTAACGGTATGAAAAGAGTTAACACATGAAGAATCTAAGGTTTTCAGGGGTCGAAAAAATGCAGTGGTATCTGATCTGAAAGAAAAAAAATCAAGAAAAATGTCTGCTTCGTTGAGTGTTCCTGCACGCTGATACAAGAAGAAGAGAGAACAATCTGTCTTCAAGTTTGACAAAACAAAATAAAGTATTTAAACACAGACTGGAGTTGGGGGGAAAAAACAAAAACATTTAACACAACAAGGAAAAATAGTTTCCTATGCAAATTATCACGTTTTCTCACGGTTAAAGTGAAATCTCGTTTTCAATCACTTGATGTTTTACAGTAATGATACGCACCATTAACGTCTGCTCTTGGAGAAATTAAGTCTGTAGTTTTTTAAACTCATTTATTATTATGCTTCGCTCTCTCTCTCTCTCTCTCTCTCTATCTCTCCCTCTCATGATCCATCTCTCTCTCTCTCTCTCTCACTTGACGTATTTTTCACACCTGAACTCTCATTCTCATTGTATCTTTTTCCATCATCAACTTCCTCTGACTAATTCTTCTTCAATTTTAGTGTCAGTCCTCTCTCCATTTTCGTTTTATCCGGTATGAATTCAGACTTTATCATATCGCCCTATATGACACCTTAGGCTGATTTTTTGAGTGAAGGTTTGCTTTCCTTATCACTAGTATCTCTAGCTATTCTTCTTTTCTTCTTCTGCGTTATGTTATGTTATGTTATGTTATGTTATGTTATGTTATGTCGATCGACGTCATGGCACATTGGGCATTCCCATTCGTGCTCTGTCCTCCGTTGCAGCAGCCATCCCAAAGTCCATTTGCTCACAGTACCCATGAGAAGTTGATTACTAAATCTTCTCTCTCTACCACGAAGACGACACTGTCTGGCATGTCCAGCGCCTAATTCTCGAACTCGTTCCAGTGTCTGCGTTCTCACTAGATTGGAATATCGAATTCCCTAATAAAGGCAGCCGTCTGCCTCAGATTATCAGCCCCGCCATGCAGTTTGTCTTGGATGCTGGTGTAAGTGGGCCACCTCTTTCTTCTCAGATCTGCATACTGGGGGCAGTTCTGCATATGCTCTGTTGTCATAGTCGCCAAGCCACAGGGGCACAGGTCGTTGGTGCCTATTTTGAAATTAGTGTACAGGTGGTGTCTCATTCTATTTTGACCCGTCCGGAGGCGAAGTATGGCTGTCTGTTCCTTCTTTCTGGACAGTTGGTAATATCCATCGTCCTTATTGTGTTTTGGTGTTCTTTATCCCACTTTGCTTTGTAGTGCCCTTTGGCGATGGTTTTTGCTTTTCATAGCTAACCAGGTTGTCATCTTGGGGCATTCCTGTTCCCTCTTTAGCCAGTCTGTCAACATCTTCATTCCCATTGATCTTGCAGTGTGAGGGTATCCACTGGATTACTACCCTCTCAGAATCATGGGATAACTGGGCTAAGGTTGACCTGAGATCACTTAGTTCTGTGTTCCTTTTAAGGAAGTCTTTCTTCGACTTCAGAGGTACATGTGATTAAGATTAAATCAAGTTAGAGGTCACGGTTTACTGCAGCTCAACCAGGTAAACACTAAAAACATTGTGTCCCAATCTGGCCTCGAATTACCTAATTTCCCCGGCACGTGGTCACTAGCGCAGCGTGAAATTAATTTCCCTATCGTGTTTTGTTTGACTTTGTGCAACTATAAATAGCCGACTAATTATACATTCTGTGTGATGTAATCAATATGATATGTGTTACCTATACTTGCTAATGTTTCTCTCTGACCAAAGTGAAGATAAGACGACATGAGAGCCGTACAAGTCTAAGAAATCGTGGTTTTGTGTGGAATTGTTATCTTGGGACCACGCCAAGGAATGAAGCGCAATAGCTACTACACTATTGCCGCTCTCATCTATGAAAGAGTGAAAACTCATAATTCCATGGGGTTTGTAGAAGTAGAAGAATATTTGGAACTTCAGAGACATTACAGCTACAGAGATTTCTTTGAGAGACAATACAGCTACAGAGATTTCTTTGAGAGACAATCAGCTTACAGAGATTTCTTTGAGAGACAATACAGCTACAGAGATTTCTTTGAGAGACAATACAGTTACAGAGATTTCTTTGAGAGACAATACAGCTACAGAGATTTCTTTGAGAGACAATACAGCTACAGAGATTTCTTTCAGAGACAATACAGCTACAGAGATTTCTTTCAGAGACAATACAGTTACAGAGATTTCTTTGAGAGACAATACAGCTACAGAGATTTCTTTCAGAGACAATACAGCTACAGAGATTTCTTTCAGAGACAATACAGCTACAGAGATTTCTTTGAGAGACAATGCAGTTACAGAGATTTCTTTCAGAGACAATACAGCTACAGAGATTTCTTTCAGAGACAATGCAGTTACAGAGATTTCTTTGAGAGACAATGCAGTTACAGAGATTTCTCTGAGAGACAATGCAGCTACAGAGATTTCTTTGAGAGACAATACAGCTACAGAGATTTCTTTGAGAGACAATACAGTTACAGAGATTTCTTTGAGAGACAATACAGCTACAGAGATTTCTTTGAGAGACAATACAGCTACAGAGATTTCTTTCAGAGACAATACAGTTACAGAGATTTCTTTGAGAGACAATGCAGTTACAGAGATTTCTTTGAGAGACAATACAGTTACAGAGATTTCTTTCAGAGACAATGCAGCTACAGAGATTTCTTTGAGAGACAATACAGCTACAGAGATTTCTTTCAGAGACAATACGCACAGAATTTCTTTGAAACAATCAGCGAGATTTCTTTAGAGGGCAATCAGCTACAGAGATTTCTTTGAGAGACAATCAGCTCAGAATTTCTTTGAGAACAATACAGCCAGAATTTCTTTGAGAGACAATACAGTTACAGAGATTTCTTTCAGAGACAATGCAGCTACAGAGATTTCTTTAGAGACAATCAGCTACAGAGATTTCTTTCAGAGACAATCAGCTACAGAGATTTCTTTCAGAGACAATGCAGTTACAGAGATTTCTTTCAGAGACAATGCAGTTACAGAGATTTCTTTCAGAGACAATGCAGTTACAGAGATTTCTTTCAGAGACAATGCAGTTACAGAGATTTCTTTCAGAGACAATAAGTTACAGAGATTTCTTGAGAGACAATGCAGTTACAGAGATTTCTTTCAGAACAATGCAGTTACAGAGATTTCTTTCAGAGACAATGCAGTTACAGAGATTTCTTTCAGAGACAATGCAGTTACAGAGATTTCTTTCAGAGACAATGCAGTTACAGAGATTTCTTGAGGACAATCACTCTACGAGATTTTTTTCAGACAATGCAGTTACAGATTTCTTTCGAGAGACAATGCAGTTACATAGATTTCTTTAGAGACAATACAGTTACAGAATTTCTTTCCCGAACAATGCAGTTACAGAGTTTCTTTAGAACAATACAGTTCAGAGATTCTTTCAGAGACCAATGCAGTTACAGGATTTCTTCAGAGACAATCAGTCAGAATTTCTTTCAGAGACAATGACAGTTACAGAATTTCTTTCAGAGACAATGAGTTACAGAATTTCTTTCAGAACAATGCAGTTACAGAGATTTCTTTCAGAGACTATACAGCTACAGAGATTTCTTTCAGAGACAATGCAGTTACAGAGATTTCTTTCAGAGACTATACAGCTACAGAGATTTCTTTCAGAGACAATGCAGTTACAGAGATTTCTTTCAGAGACTATACAGCTACAGAGATTTCTTTCAGAGACAATGCAGTTACAGAGATTTCTTTGAGAGATAATGCAGTTACAGAGATTTCTTTGAGAGACAATGCAGTTACAGAGATTTCTTTCAGAAACAATGCAGTTACAGAGATTTCTTTCAGAGACAATGCAGTTACAGAGATTTATTTTTTCCAAAATAATGCGTCTACATGAGATTCATCATCTAGACAATGCAGTTGCAGGTTTCTTTAGGACGTGCGTTGTGTGTTGTGTGTCGTGTGTGCGTGTGTGTGTGTCGTGTGTCGGAATGAGTGTCGTGGTGTGTGTGTGTGCGTGTGTGTGTCGTGTGTGTGTTTTGGGTTTGCAGTGTTGTGTGTGTGCTTGTGTGTGTGTGCTGTGTGTCGTGTGTGTGCGTGTGGTGCGTGTGTGTTGTGTGTGTGTGTGTGAATGTGCTGTGTGTGTGTGTGTTTGTGTACATGTGATGTTGACGTGTGTGTATGTGTGTTGTCAAATACGTGGCGTGTGTGTGCGTGTGTGTGTGCTGTGATGTGTGTTGCAACATGCTGTGACGTGCGTGGTGTGTGCGTGTGTGTGTGTGTGTGTGTGTGCGACTGTGGAGCACAATCCTGGACATCTTTACATTTTGACGAAACAAATAACAGACAAAAATACATCCTGAAATAATTGTTATTGGTTACTGAACTGACTTCCCAACACTCCGGGCGGACCCATAGGTGCTCAGTCTCCTTCAACAGATGTCGAAGGGTAGCGATGATGATTCCTGTGGCTGGCTGGTTAAACACACTCCTCTCTCTGCCCCTCAAGCATCCAGTTCTACTTGTACAACGGGTTACGTCGCTAGATTAATTTAGCGTCAATTTCAGTGTGTCGTCAAGAGACCGAAGAACATCCTTCTTATCCATCATGAACTCCCCAACAATCGATGCTTTCGGTGCAATAATGTCCGCTCTCTGATTGAAATATTTGTACTGAGAAGGGAGAAAACTTACAAATCATGTCCGCTCTCTGATTGAAATACTTGTACTGAGAAGTGAGAAAACTTACAAATGAAGATCTCGTAATTCACTAGAATTGTTGGCGCCTATAGTAAAGTGGTAGTGCGCTCGATCACAACTCAAGAGTACCTGGTGGAAGCACATTTTTTCGACGTGATTTTTCTTTAGGAACGGTAAAAATAGACCTCACCGTACAGAAAGCAATGGCAAACTATTGTACGTATAAGTGGTGCCTAGAAAAATCAACGACTCATTTACTGTGGTTGATTGCGACGTCATGCAAAGGGTAGGCCACGATTTTCGAATTCACTAGAACAGAAGAAAGATTACAATTCCAACTTTGTCTTTTCTTAACACGCATAATTCTGTGATGCCACATGATGATGATCTATATGTCAATTGTACACTTGTTTGTCTGTGACAGGAGATTAGGATAACAAATGACAAATTTCTGTTCTAAATGTCACTGTCAATGTGTTTTCCAGATTTCTGAAATCCTGATCATAATTTTCCCAGACATTTCTGTAATTGACATAGACAGAATCACTGTTAGATATTTTTATCTGTCTCTTTACTGTAAATCTTACCCATGTGTTGCTGGGGTTTGCAAGGGGAGCAAAGAATAGTAATACTGTGACCTACAAGGCATGTCGTAAGAGTAGACTGAGGTAGGGGTCTAGGAAGCTACCTAGTAAATAAAAGCGACGTGAAGAGCTGAAAGCTCAAGTGCTTCTGGATGGAGAGAAATATATATATATATATATATATATATATATATATATATATATATATATATATATATATATTCCTCCTGTACCTTATACGTTACATAGGGCCTACAAGAAGTTTCTCCATACCACTCTGTCCTGGGCAATCCGCTCAATTTCTTCCATGGAATTGAGTCCGATATTTCTTGCCTCTCTCAGCAAAGTTCATCTCAGGGTTTCCCTAGGATGTCTTCTCTCTCTTGAACTCTTTGTCTCCCACTTCAATGCCTGCGTTGATATTTTTGTTTCATCATTTTTTCTTAAAGTATGCGAAACATATCTCTATCGTCTCCCTTTTATAACAGTTGTTACTATGGATTGACCAGACATTTCTCTGATTTCATCACTTCTCCTGAATTCGTTCCATTTTATATTCATTATTTTTCGCGGACATCTATTTTCAAATACAATCAACTTACTTTCTATATCTTTAGTCATTGTCCAGTTCTCGCTGGCATATGTTAAGATTGATACAACATTGACATTGAAAATTCTCCACTAATATAGAGAGAGAGATTTTAGTAGTTTCACTAAAAGTACTCACGTACACAGACATGTTAATGTTTCTCATTCCCATGGCCTCCACAACGTTCAGCTTAACAACAATACATTGATTCTTACTTTTCTGATTACAAGCTGAGCTTTATTCTTCTCCTTCTCTTCGGCAATCGGTAAAGAATGAGGTCAACGACAGATGCAGAGATAAATGTGAAGAAACAACAGACGTGCTTAGAATGGGAAGCGTGAGAACAGGTAATGTTATCATGAACCACAGTGTTGGCAGAGATAACGGACGTTGGTAGTGAGCAAGTGAGACAATCAAATAGATGATATTAGCAGACTTGTACGAGTATGTTGTTCATTGATTGCTGGCATCAAACAACTGTTCTCAACAATCAAACTTGTGCTAGACAAAATATTTTCTGAAACAAAATAAGATATATAGATAGAGAGATCATCATTGTTTGTGTTGACAGTCAAATAATTGTTTTGATATTTTTTAATTTCAGCTTTTTAACTAGTTATGGTTCTCAGTAGTGAAGCGGTTAATCCATTTACTTTGTTTTCCAACGGTCGGGTTCGGATCGAACAGCATTTCTCGATTTACAGTGCTTTTCTTCAGAATATATCTAAGATTAATACCAGAGCTACGGAAGAAGAAGAAGTGGAAGACCATGGAAAAGATGGATTCAGGATATAACTGATATTTGAAATTGACAGTTGCAGAGGCGGGACATGTGTCCTATCAGCGAGAGAGAGAGAGAGAGAAACGCCGAAGGATCGTTACGATGGCAAAGTTCTGCTCAGGACAAGCTATTTGATGGTCATTCTATATGTCACATCAGATATAAATAACTCTGTTCTAACTTTCACTTTGATTCTAGAAGCATCGTTCAGTAATCTGTCCTTTTTTTGGGGGATCCAGAAGCACTTGAGCTGAAAGCTCTTCGGCTCAGTGTCATGGACATCGTAACTCTTCGGCTCGGTGTCATGGACATCGTAACCCTCCGGCTCGTGTCATGGACATCGTAACCCTCCGGCTCGGTGTCATGGACATCGTAACCCTCCGGCTCGGTGTCATGGACATCGTAACCCTCCGGCTCGGTGTCACGAACACCGTAAATCTGGGAACCTGTAGCTTTTCTGCCAGTCCGCGGAGTTGAGCCCGCACTTACAGAGGACTTGTCACCCGTAGTCCAACGCGCTACGCACACGCTGGGCACGCGGGCTAATCTACCCTTTACAGAACTTTGTTCTATAGACAGCTCTTTAAACATTAAGGTGTCAATGTGTCGTAGTGGCAAAATGCTCGTCTCTCTCTTCAACATCAAGGTGTCAATGTGGCGTAGTGGCAAAATGCTCGTCTCTCTCTTCAATATTAAGGTGTCAATGTGGCGTAGTGGCAAAATGATCGTCTCTCTCTTCAACATCAAGGTGTCAATGTGGAGTAGTGGCAAAATGCTCGTCTCTCTCTTCAAAGGTACTCGGTTCGTTTCCCACATGGAGAGGTCAAGACATTTTTTCAGAACTTCCTGATCTCAATATATGTGATATCAAGTTCCTAGTCCTATCGGAAACGGGTGATAAAACTTGTGTACTGTGTATAAGTTGAGCATGTAAGATAACTCTTGGCTCTTGACAATCAATACGAATAGGTTGTAATTCTACTGCCTGTGCAAAACTCAGTAAATAGATTAAAATAAAATTCCTGCACAACTTTTCACGATCTTAAAAATTACACTAAGAACTTTCACCGGTGCTACGGAAATCGCTCACAATCGATTTATTGCTGTGTAAGAAAGAGATCGAAACACACATGTTTGTTCAACGAAGTGCAATGATGATGTGCGTGGGTCGTAGAAGTATCGAGGCCAGCTTGTTAAACAACACATTTCAGTGTGCACATGATACACGCTTGATCTACATACAACCCTGCTCCGTTACTTGAGAATCTCTCTCTCTCGATCGTTCTAAGGCCATTTTTATCATTCTCTTTGTGATATATAAACAGCCAAACATAAGAACGTAATGTATGTGCACCAACCTTCAGCACCTATTTGAGCACAGTTGCTTATCCTTCGGTGGGGTGTTCGATTTCAGCCAGCTATTGTGTGCGATTCGCTCTCCGCTAGGCTTTGACTGTCCCCAGCCGTAAGGCAGCGGCAGTGGGTTGCCATTTTCTTTCAGGGCAACGACCCTTAAACTCCTGCCCTATCGGGCTTATGAACGCCATCTGCCCAGCAAAACCGGTCGTTTTAATGAACACCTTGGTTTGCCGCCCTTTCAGGTTTGTTTGCGGTTTGCTCCGCTAGCCTTTGATTGTCCCCAATCAACTACAAGGCAGCAATAGTTCCCTGCAAGCGGAAACGCGCACTGACTTTACCTCTGCTGAGCTTTCCAGTTGTTCTGTACATTTGGGTGGGACGCACACCTGCTTGCCGCTGCCGCGCTTGCCTCTGTCGCGCTTGCACTGGTTTTGCCTCTGCTGGACTTTCCAGTTGTTCTACTCATGTGGGTGGAACGCACACCCTTGCCGTGCGGTCCTGCCCCTCGATGGGGCCCACTATGACTTTTCCACCGTGAGTACTTGCTCTGCCCTGGTGCCTACCTCACCATTTCCGTCAATTCCCAGTGGGCTATCCGACTTCGAGGGGGCAAAAACCGAGTTTCACCCCATGGTGCCCACATGCAACTCAACTCGACTCCCAGCATACTCATCGGCTCTAGGGTAGTGCCTCTAGAGAGAGCTTGTTGGGCTCGAATTTCCCCCACGCGGGTCAACATCTCTTCGATGGCTTTGGGTCGTGCCCCCATGTCTGTGATGGGGACCAGTGCTTTGACATATGTGACCCAGCTTGCGGTTCAACTCGGCACTCAGCATACTCATCGGCTCTAGAGTGGTGGCTAAAGAGAGTATGCTTGGTTCCGAATTTAGCCACATTTGGGTCAACGTCCCTTCGATGGTTTTGATTCGAACTTTTGACCCATGTGGACCAACGCGCGGCCCAACTCATCACCCGGCATACTCATCGGATCAAGAGAAGTACATCAAGAGAGAAAATGCGCGGGCTTCGAGTTCCGCCCCGCGAGGTTCCGCATGTGTCGTTTAGCTTTTCCCATCGGCCGAGAGAGACGAGCATTAATAGTCACTCTGGGAGTTCGCTCGTCTGTGTTGCGAGCGGATCCCATCAAGCATGACTACTTTTGCATCTCTACTTGCCCCACAGCAGCTCTCCCATGGCACCTGCCCTCTTAGCCAGACCGGAACTACCGTCTGTTACCAGGGTCACCACTTGGAGGTGAGAGCAGGGAATTAGAGCCATCTCTCTAATCCTGGCGCCGCTTCCTTGCGCCTTAGACCCACTTGAGGATCTAAATTACAATTACCTCTGAAGTCGGAGCACGGTTCGCTTTAATATCGACGGAGACACGAGGGACATTGGTGATAAGGAAAAACTAGATTTCTTCAGACAAAAAAATCTAGCCAGATCCGCCATATTAGAGTAGCACTGAATTCAAAGCAAGAAAACTACAACTAACAAATGTTACCACCCATTCATAATTTTATAATATATTCATTCTTTGTCCAACATTATACTTGCAAAGTTTTCATAATCTGATTTATGGGCTGGAGTAGGTCACTGAATGTCATCCTAACAAAAGTTTCTTTTCTATTCTACGTCCCAGTCAAAAAGGTAACCTGATAGATTTCGAGTGTTAGTTGTAATCGGTTGATGTTCGGAGACAGCATCGGCATGTTTGCAGTCTCCGGTTTCCGTCAGATCGAGATAAATTGCCGTGCCGAGGAAACTGGAGAAGCTGAGAGTTGGAGACAGTATATCTATGTTAGTCTGATTTCACATTGCAGAGTTGAATCTCGTTTTCTAAACACCAAACTGCTGCGTAAAAGTTAAATGCCGTTACAAGGAATTAAAGTGATAAGCCAGGAAACAAGTAGTACAATGGAATGTTTGCTAAATGTAACCAGAACAAGTAGTACAATGGAATGTTTGCTAAAGAACAGAACGTAAGGAATGTTGCAAATTATCTAGTGATTAAATGTGATAAGCAGAAACAAGTAGTACATGGAATGTTTCTAAGTAAAGAAGGTAAGTAAGGAGATTTCAGTTAGTGTAGCACCAAATGGATTAGAACGCGATACCTCAATAAGTTTTCTATGGGGGCATAAAGAAATTTATAATCTAAACAGTTTCGCGACAACTTCACTAGCCTTACGACCATTAAACCTAACATGAACACGCCACGCCCGCCCCCGCCCCCGTACCCGTTCTACACAACCAAAAAGTGTATTACAGACAGTATCGACATTTAAAAATGTTTTAACAGCTTAGGGTTAAGCTGTTAGCCTTGCGTTCCCAGAGATAGTGGATTCGAGACCAGACCGCGCCGTTCTGTTCACTTGTGTTTTTTATTTTCTAGATACTCTTAGGATTGTTGTCGGAGCTACGTAGTTTGTGCTTTGTGCACTATTCTTGGCCGCTGGCTTCCCATTTCTTCGGATAGGGACGGATCGCTATGTTTACGCTTTGTGCACTATTCTTGGCCGCTGGCTTGCCATTTCTGCGGAGAAGGACCAATCGCTATGGGAGAAATTAATACAGCTTCTCCCAAAGCTAAAACCAGCATGTTCTTCTCTCAGAAATAAATTTACCAAGCCTTAGTCATCACTGATGTTACAGAATACCCGAATAGATTGAGTAACTGTCGTGTCGAGGGGGGCATCTATGGCGACGTGGTTATTAAGACGTTAGCATTGCGTTCTTGAGGTTGTGAGTTCAAAAACCAGTCTTAGTCACATGTGCACCTTAGATCCATGAGATCGCTATGATTGTTGCTGGAGATATTGTGTCTGTGCTTTGTGTAACACTCTCGGAAGTTGACTAGCTATTTCTGCCAAGAGAGACGCAACCATCTGGGGAAACCCGATGCAGTAAAGTCAATCCTACGCATTCAGAAACTGTCTACTTTCACCAACAGTCTCGTAAAGTGGTTCTTTATCATGAGACTCTAATTTAAATGAAAAATAGCAAAACATAAGCCAGGACGCTCTAACCGAATCCTGCGAGATCCCTTGTTATCCGCAAAGCACAGTTTGACAACCCTTGATTACACTAAAATCTTTTACTTCAGTGAACCTCGTTGATATAGACGAGATATAGGACATTAGCATAAAGCTGAATACAAACGAGAAGATCTTACTGTGAACTTATCTGGAAATCCTATCTCACATGAGGAAATTGAATACACAACTGGGACCTCTTTGCTACATTCTAACCTCCTCATTGTATGAGAGTGTGGTGATGTGGCGGCTGAGGGAGTTGATGGATGTGGGAGTAGAGAGTTTAAGTTAGGTTTCTCTAAGATATTTCAGATTAGCTCATTCATTGAGTTGTATTTTGTTTAACGAGAAATGTAATGTTTAGTGGTAGTTACTTCTAAGCATAGAGGAGCGTTAGAACGAATAGAATAGAGCACTGGCTTCCATCCGGGAGACCCAGGTTTGTTCCCCGGTAAGATCAAGAAGTTTTTTTGTCGTGTGCATAAAGAAAAAACTATAACCTGCACTGTTTCGTGACGACTGCACTAGCTATGCGACTATTACATTCGTCAGGTTCATGTCCTACAGTCCTACACCGACTGCACTAGCATTACATTCCTCATGTTCTCATGTCCTACACCGACTGCACTAGCATAACATTCCTCATGTTCTGATGTTCTCATGTCCTACACCGACTGCACTAACATTACAATCCCCATGTCCTCATGTCCTGATGTCCTCATGTCCTACACCGACTGCACTAACATTACAATCCCCATGTCCTCATGTCCTACACCGACTGCACTAACATTACATTCCTCATGTCCTCATGTCCTACACCGACTGCACTAACATTACAATTCCTATGTGGTGTGTATGTGGTGTGTATGTAGTGTGTATGTGGTGTGTATGTGGTTTGCACATTAGAGCGAGAGTTCCGTATGTCGTTTTGGTGCCTATAGACCAGTAGGAAAGCACATTTGATTTCTGTATGTTCTTTATTCGGGTTCGCCTTCCTAAGTTGAAAGTTGGACACACACAAAAACATGACATAGAGGAGTACACCCAGAGCTTTGTTAGCCTTAAACTTCACAGTCAAAGTTTTCTTGTCTACATCACTGGGAGATTAGCTTAGCCTTTGTGTGATACTAATTTTCCCTTTTTCGCTCTTTCTAAGTGAGAGATTAGCCGACCCCAACTCTGCTTAATACAGAACCAGGCACAGAACACACTTTGAAGACCATTATACCGGAGTATACAATATATAGTTGAGTATTTTACCTTAGTACAGTATACCTTAATATTTCGGACACAAGCGACATGTGTACTTCGAGAAGATAATTCTGGAGGGAACGATGTCTAGAAGAAGAATGAGAGGAAGACCTAGACAACGAAGGATGGAGGTTGTCATTGACGATCTGAGAATGACTGCTGCTGGTGCCGGACATCTGGCACAGAATAGACAGTATTTCAGAGCTGCTGTCATGTGAGCCAGGTTCCTGAAAAGACAAACTACTTGATGATGATGATGATGATGACACCCAAGTATACCTTAGTTTTATTTTATTTTGGAGCGTGATGGCATACATGTATCGTATTTCCTTGTGCACAGAATTACTGCCAATATTTAACATCATATTTTGTATATCTATTACAACAATAATACAAAACGTAACTTATTTGTGTGAAAAACAATTTTAGTTAAACACTTAGACTGCTCGGTTGAGATAAACCTAACAGTTTAAAATGTATAAGTAAAACAAAAATAGACACTTCCCTCGCGCGACATAATCTCAGAGAATTTATATTGCTGTAAACATGGCGTGTATTGCGTATGCCAGTTTGAATTTTGGATTGCTCTTATAACTGTGTAAGTGTTTCTCGGAATATACACGAAGATTTAAGATCTGGTCAGAGTTGATAGGGAGATATACAACATGAACATGAGTAAATGGTTCTTGTTAGAATACAGTATCGAGAAACCTGGCAAAGTTTAGCAACAGGAAACAGACATTGCTCAGAGCAGGGCAGAATCGTAGACAAGTTTGACACGTACAGCAAATAGACTTTGATGGCGGGTAATACGTTTGGGGAGCTCTACTTTAATTAAAGTATCTTGGAGCGGTAAATATACATTCCTTAATGCCAATTTATATAGAACAGTTTGCCCGTATAGTTGGCGAGGAATTAACGCTGTGTGATCCTCTTCTTCTGTGATCTGTTTCTCGTGTTCAGAAACAAATAGATAAGCTGCCTCCATGAATTCAGTTATAATGGATATGAGTAACGATATTCAGTTATAATGGATATGAGTAACGATATTCAGTTATAGTGGATATGAGTAACGATATTCAGTTATAATGAATATGAGTAACGATATTCAGTTATAGTGGATATGAGTAACGATATTCAGTTATAATGAATATGAGTAACGATATTCAGTTATAATGGATATGAGTAACGATATTAAGTTATAATGGATATGAGTAACGATATTCAGTTATAATGAATATGAGTAACGATATTCAGTTATAATGGATATGAGTAACGATATTCAGTTATAATGGATATGAGTAACGATATTCAGTTATAATGGATATGAGTAACGATATTCAGGGATGAAGACTGAGATATCATGTGAGAAGAATGGAAAATAGTCGCATACCACAGCAAGTGTTGTACTGTGAACTCCCGGAAGGGAAGAAGCCCCAAGGCAGATCACTGCTCAGAGACAAGGATGTCTGCAAGACCTCAATGAAGAACTTTTCTATCGATCGCAACCAATGGGATAAACTAGCTGATGACAAAGTTATGTGCAGAACAACATTATGTAAAGGTGCAGAATCTTTTGACAAGAGACTTAAGGATGAGCTGAAAGGCAAGAGAGACAAGCGTAAACTCAGAAGTTGTCACAGTAAAACACTTGTCAATTGACTGTCTGTAAAGACGTAAAAGGCCATATATATATATATATATATATATATATATATATATATATATTCAGGATAAGATATCAGAACATAGTTATCAACTGTATTAACCCATTCCATACAGTTAACCACTGCCACGGCCTACAAATGTGCGCCAATCACGACCCCAACATCTATAGTATATTTTCAAGTAAAGCATTGCTTTTCTCTTTTTATTAAAAAAACAAACCATTCAAATTCTGACTACAAATAAAAATAGTAAAGCAAATAAATACATATAAATATTATATTGAATGTTATATATATTAAATGATTAAAATAAACTTCCTGAAAAATGTTTACCATTTTCAAAATTACATTAGGGCCCTCACGTATGCTACGGATTTCGTGAACTGTCGCTGAGATCTTCATGTGTAAAAAAAAAAAAAAAGAAGATCACAGCACACACGTTTATTCACCAACTTGCTCTGATAATAACCCTATAAATCAATCAGTCACAGACATTAATCCAACAATCATAGACCATTAGACAGGATGACAGGAAGATTGACAGCAATAATGACAGCAATAACCTTCCCCGATTCTCACACCAGTTTTACGAGGCTCTCGTAAAGGTGATATTCGTGAAACAAAATGCAGAAAAATCAACAATCAATTCATAACTTGTTGCTTACCCAGATATTTTTTACTTCCTAGCGTTGTTTTACATTTGTATTTATCAATCTATATTAAACAATGAACAGGCAAAAGTAGAAAAACAATAAACCGATATTTAACAGCTTTCACATATTTTTTTCCAATCTGGCAATCACGTTTTGAGTTATTTTAAGAAGTCACGAGATGCCATAAGAAAATACTTTTCAGAAGTTGTAGCTAAACTAAAAACCTGAATCTTCGACTAATACAAACATTAAGTTAAATATTGATGGGTTTATGTTGTCCTTGAACAAACATTTCGATAAACAACGGCTTCATTTAGAACTAAATATAGTTTGATAGAGAACCAAAAAAAAGCAACTCCGAAATGACCAGAAACGACAAGTTGTATCGAATAACCAGCTCATGTTATTATTGTCAAGTGGATTGATTCTTGTTCTCTCAGTTAATGTTATTGTCAGGTGTGAGTTGTTGTTTTGTAGTAACTGTTGAAGTACTTCTTTTACCAGATACTAATGTTGTTGTTTTGTAGTAACTGTTGAAGTACTTCTTTTACCAGATACTAATGTTGTTGTTTTGTAGTAACTGTTGAAGTACTTCTTTTACCAGATACTAATGTTGTTATTGTTGTTTTGTAGTAACTGTTGAAGTACTTCTTTTACCAGATACTAATGTTGTTGTTGTTGTTTTGTAGCAACTGTTGAAGCACTTCTTTTACCAGATACTAATGTTGTTGTTGTTGTTTTGTAGTAACTGTTGAAGCACTTCTTTTACCAGATACTAATGTTGTTATTGTTGTTTTGTAGTAACTGTTGAAGTACTTCTTTTACCAGATACTAATGTTGTTGTTGTTGTTTTGTAGTAACTGTTGAAGTACTTCTTTTACCAGATACTAATGTTGTTGTTTTGTAGTAACTGTTGAAACACTTCTTTTACCAGATACTAATGTTGTTGTTTTGTAGTAACTGTTGAAGTACTTCTTCTACCAGATACTAATGTTGTTGTTGATTTGTAGTAACTGTTGAAGTACTTCTTCTACCAGATACTAATGTTGTTATTGTTTTGTAGTAACTGTTGAAGTACTTCTTCTACCAGATACTAATGTTGTTGTTGTTTTGTAGTAACTGTTGAAGTACTTCTTTTACCAGATACTAATGTTGTTGTTTTGTAGTAACTGTTGAAGTACTTCTTCTACCAGATACTAATGTTGTTATTGTTTTGTAGCAACTGTTGAAGTACTTCTTTTACCAGATACTAATGTTGTTATTGTTTTGTAGCAACTGTTGAAGTACTTCTTTTACCAGATACTAATGTTGTTGTTTTGTAGTAACTGTTGAAACACTTCTTTTACCAGATACTAATGTTGTTGTTTTGTAGTAACTGTTGAAACACTTCTTTTACCAGATACTAATGTTGTTGTTTTGTAGTAACTGTTGAAGTACTTCTTCTACCAGATACTAATGTTGTTGTTGATTTGTAGTAACTGTTGAAGTACTTCTTCTACCAGATACTAATGTTGTTATTGTTTTGTAGTAACTGTTGAAGTACTTCTTCTACCAGATACTAATGTTGCTGCTGTTGTTTTTTTTGTGTGTGACCACATGATATTGACTATTAGTTTTATAATTGGTTTTTAATAATTAGAAGTGTTTGAAATTTGAGTTTCCAAGTAAATAATTAAGTCGTTCGTGTGTTGGAAGATGTCTATTTGACATGTCAATTGTAATATCGTTACTGACTGTAATATCGTTACTGACTGTAATATCGTTACTGACTGTAATATCGTTACTGACTGTAATATCGTTACTGACTGTAATATCGTTACTGACTGTAATATCGTTACTGACTGTAATATCGTTACTGACTGTAATATCGTTACTGACTGTAATATCGTTACTGACTGTAATATCGTTACTACTGATCGTTACACTATATCGTTACTGACTGTAATATCGTTACTGACTGTAATATCATTACTGACTGTAATATCGTTACTGACTGTAATATCATTACTGACTGTAATATCGTTACTGACTGTAATATCGTTACTGACTGTAATATCGTTACTGACTGTATATGTTACTGACTGTGATATCGTTACTGACTGTAATATCGTTACTGACTGTAATATCGATGCTACTGACTGTAATATCGTTACTGACTGTAATATCGTTACTGACTGTAAAATCGTTACTGACTGTAATATCGTTACTGACTGTAATATCGTTACTGACTGTAATATCGTTACTGACTGTAATATCGTTTAGCTGTAATGTCGGAAAGTTTGACAAAGAGGACTGTAGGACAGGGGAGTGACTGTGGTGTGGAATATGATGCTAGACAGTCACAGCGAAACTGTTTTGGTTAGGATTATAATTATGCCCCAGACAAAAAAGAATCCATGGACTTACCGTAGAGTGAACCCGGGTCTCTCGTATGTGAGCCTGTGCCTCATTCCATTCGATCAGACGCTCTATTTGATACACTCATACATTACTGGACATATGATACACTACTGGACATATGATAGATACATTACTGGACATATGATACACTACTGGACATATGCTACGCTACTGGACATATGATACGCTACTGGACATATGATACATTACTGGATATATGATACACCACTGGACATATGATACATTACTGGACATATGATACACTACTGGACATATGATACATTACTGGATATATGATACACCACTGGACATATGATACATTACTGGACATATGATACACTACTGGACATATGATACATTACTGGACATATGATACATTACTGGACATATGATACACTACTGGACATATGATACATTACTGGACATATGATACACTACTGGACATATGATACACTACTGGACATATGATACATTACTGGACATATGATACACTACTGGACATATGATACACTACTGGACATATGATACACTACTGGACATATTATATGAGAACTACGTAATTTAATATTGTGTTGTAACAATCACATTTTCATGTTGTATTCAACATTCTATAATGTTACAGGTGATTCTCTTTCTCTCTCTCTCTCTTTCTCTCTCTCTCTCTTTCTCGCAATCACATGTTGTATTCAACATTCTATTAATGTTACAGGTGAATCTCTCTCTCTCTCTCTCTCTCTCTCTCTTTCTCTCTCTCTCTCTCTCTCTCGCGATCACATGTTGAATTCAACATTCTATTACTGTTACATGTGATTCTCTCTCTCTCTCTCTGTCTCTCTCTCTGTGTCTCTTGAGGAGAACATCCTTTTCTTGCACTGTATTTTACATCTATTACAACCTCTTCTATGCATGCCTTTAACCACTTCCCCCTCCTTCCTTGCAAGACAAGTTGCTTGTAATGAGCAGTTGTCTTGCACAATGTATCAACACTAGTGAGAGTTAGAAGAGAATAAGGAGATTAATTTTAAGTACCTCGGGGGAAGCAACTATTCAAGCAACTATTGAAGCAACTATTCAAGCAACTATTCAAGCAACTATTGAATGAATATTATCAATAAATAGACAGTGAATAAATATAATGGGCTTCAGGGACATAGGATTCGAACAGAATTAGTGGGATTGAAGAAAGAACAGCAGAGGCGTAAAGATGAAGTCACACACCTCGACCAGAAGGGAATGCATGAGCATACTCTGTCTAAAGAACATGTGATGGCGACAGAGATGTAAGACCAGGAGATGTACCAACAATCAAGGAATCAGACATAACACAAGGAGGAGATATAAGATCAAGAGATGTACCAACAATCAAGGAATCACACATAAAACATGGAGTTATACATCTACATAAACAAACATCCAGAGAAACGGAATTATTGTGTAGATAAATATACAAGATAATCGAAACAAAATAATAAGAACACAACTTTAAGAAAAAAAACTATTAAAGAAGTAAAAATTATAGCAGAAATATGAAAAATGTGAAAAACAATTCATGAAATCACTTGAAGAAACTTGTAAATGAGGTGTTGTGACATGTACAAGACACAGAAAAATTAAAATCAAAAATAAAAGAACAGAAATTGACTGTCACAAATATTTTGTCTTTCGTTTTTACTGATTTTCAAGTATTTTTTGTCTGTGTACGCATTGCTGCCAATCTGCAGATAAAATTTCACTTTTCTCCTTCCTCTCTTACTTCAAGCACAACTACACAACCACACAAGTTTTTTAGATATGTCTGAAATCTCAGACGATGGAGATGGAATCATGGCGACGGATCTAGGCGCCAAGGTCTACAATAGTGGTCAGAAATGCTTGAGGGGATTGAAATCTTGTCAACGCAAAGTGAATGTTGATGATGGCTCGCGAAACACGCGAGCACACACGTCACGACAAGGAACACAACTTTGAAAGTTGAGTTTCTAATTAGGAAATTAATGATTCTTAAATATTGCACCCAACAGACAGACTGCTGCACTCTAACAGACAGACTAGCTCTACACTCTAACAGACAGACTAGTGCTATACTCTAACAGACAGACTAGTTCTACACTCTAACAGACAGAATAGTACTACACTCTAACAGACAGTCTATCTCTACACTCTAACAGAAAGACTAGCTCTATACTCTAACAGATAGACTAGCTCTACACTCTAACAGAAAGACTAGCTCTACACTCTAACAGACAAACTATCTCTACACTCTAACAGAAAGACTAGCTCTATACTCTAACAGACAGACTAGCTCTACACTCTAACAGAAAGACTAGCTCTACACCCTAACATACAGACTAGCTCTACACTCTAACAGAAAGACTAGCTCTACACTCTAACAGACAGATTAGCTCTACACTCTAACAGATAGACTAGCTCTACACTCTAACAGAAAGACTAGCTCTACACTATAAAATACAGACTAGCTCTACACTCTAACAGAAAGACTAGCTCTACACTCTAACATACATACTAGCTCTACACTCTAACAGACAGACTAGCTCTACACTCTAACAGACAGACTAGCTCTACACCCTAACATACAGACTAGCTCTACACTCTAACAGAAAGACTAGCTCTACACTCTAACAGACAGACTAGCTCTACACTCTAACAGAAAGACTAGCTCTACACTCTAACAGAAAGACTAGCTCTACACTCTAACAGACAGACTAGCTCTACACTCTAACAGACAGACTAGCTCTACAATCTAACAGAAAGACTAGCTCTACACTCTAACATACAGACTAGCTCTACACTCTAACATACAGACTATCTCTACACTCTAACAGACAGACTAGCTCTACACTCTAACAGACAGACCAGCTCTACACTCTAACAGACAGACCAGCTCTACACTACTCAGTTATACTTCTGGATAGAGTCGCATCAGATCTTATTGCTGTTATCTTCTTCTTCTTCTTCCTCTGCTTTCGTCTGCTATGAATTCGGGCGTAGTCAGGACGCTTAGTTTAGCACTTCTGACTGATTTGTGCGTGAAGATCTGCTTTCTTTCTGATCAGTGTTCTCCTGCCATACATGCATGCCTTACATGACTTCAGAGGTTATTGGTTTTGGATATATATAAAGACACGAAGACTACCTAACAAATACAAGAATGTGGAAGAAACCAGCATCAAGACATGAAAAAGTTATCACAACAAGAACATATAGTATAAGATAAAAGGAGACGTGTTTGCAAGATATTAATAGGGTGGGGGTACTACCAACTGAAGACAAGATATTAATAGGGGGTGGGGGTGGGGGTGGGGGGTGGGGGTACTACCAACTGAAGACAAGATATTAATAGGGGTGGGGGGTACTACCAACTGAAGACAAGATAGGAAAAGGATGTCTATGATTTGGAATTAATGTCTGATGTCTGGTTCCAATCTTGTGACATATCAAGAATGCGTACCCTGAGGACGTCTGCACGTGAAACAGAACGGTACCTCACATCATTTTTGGGAAATGTCAAAATGAGTGAAATTTTGTCCTGGCGTTAAGTGAACTGTTTGTGGGATCACGTGGGACTGGTCTTGCCATCACGTGGCTTAATATGAGGGGGGTTGGATGAGTGCAAGTTTCGTTCTAGAGGAAATGGAAGAAGAAATGTGTAAGATGAGAAATAAAGTGATCAACTATTGCCGTTTATAGATTCTTCTTTCTTCTTTCTTTCTCGAATCCTGTATGCCTCACAGCGTCAGGTCAGGAAGAGATTTCTAAAACGGGCCCTAGTATGCGCTTCGTAGATAGTCTCTTTCGTCGCCTCTGTTATCTCTGAGGTCCATCTTTTGCGTGGCCGGCCTTTTGCTTTGTACCCATTGTATCGGAGCAGCATTGCTCTTTGGGGTGCACTGTCTGATGGTAATCTGCTTACGTGACCGAACCATTTAATTTGTTGTTTCTTGATGAAGTCTAGTACTGATGTTGTACCCACTTTTTTCCTGATGTCTTCATTTCTCAACCGGTCTCTTCTTGTTACACCCAGCATTCTGCGTAGACACTTCATCTCTGTTGTGACTAGTTTTCTTCTATCGTTTGTTGTCAGCGTCCAGGTTTGGCACTGGTAACATAATGTGGGAGAAAGATTGTGTTGAACATTGCTCTTTTTGTGTTCATGGTGACGTGTTTGCATCTTAAAATACGTTTATAGATAGTGAAATGAATTGAAAAATTGAATAAAGCGTGATTTATAGATTGTGAAAAAAATTGAGAAATTAAGTACGATTTATAAATAAAGAAATAAATTGAGACCGGAGCTACGGAGTTTGTTCTTCGTGTTTTGTGCAATACTCTCGACAGATAGCGTGCCATTTCTGCGGAGAGGGACTGAGATATACGAGGTAAAACCCGGTGCGATAAAATCATTCCTCCGGGTTGCAGATGTGTTAAACTATGTAAGAGATAACAAGTTTGCGTACAGAAATCGTGAACATCAACTCTAATTTTGATATACATGGTCATAGAGTAACAAAAACACAACAATACTTGATGGAAGTAAAAATAAAATATTCATGATATAATGTGAAACAAATGTAGATAATGGATAATGTCGTCTAGAAATCTGACATATAAAACATATCGCTAAAACAATAATAAAAACATAATACCATTTCCCTGGTTTGAATAGAAACACGAAATAGATACAGACACATTGTGAAGATCAATTCATTTCATTTCGCAAATTTTATTTCGTAAACAAAACAATAAAAAAAAAAATACAACAGTTTCTAATGTATAAAACCACCAGTTTCATTTTTGTCTTTTAGAAAAAATCCACCAAAGTACCAAAAAAAAACCCAACCCAGTCATCAATTTGAAGTTTGTCGACGTTGTGTGAGACTTAGTTTTTTTCACAAAAATTCTCTCTACCAAACAAAATGATGATATAAATGGCAGGCACGGTTAGTAAAAGCAATGAAATTCACATAACATTCTATGGAAAAGTTAGCTTACGGGGAAACAAGAAGTCGATATGGGAATATATGAAACATTGATTAAAGCCGGTTCGTGTACAAGAGAACTGTACAAATAAAGAAGTAGTACAAGAGAAGTAGTAACAAATAGTATATAACATTACAAAGTAGTAACAAATAGTATATAATATTACAAAGTAGTAACAAATAGTATATAATATTACAAAGTTGTAACAAATAGTATATAATATTACAAAGTAGTAACAAATAGTATATAATATTACAAAGTTGTAACAAATAGTATATAATATTACAAAGTAGTGGAGAATCTAAAGACAAATATTGACTTTACTGTTCCGGGTTTTACCCCAATGTCGCGGCGTCTTCCGTAGAAATAACCTATCACTTGTTCAGAGTATTGCACAAAGCACGAACTCTGTATCTCCGGCAACAATCATAGGGATCTCTGGACAAAATGCACCCATGAACAGAATCGCGCTGTCCAAATTCGAACCTACAACCTCGGAACTCAAGGCAACGGCTTTAACTATTTGGTCACTGAGACCACGTTAACATCACCGAGACCACGTTAACATCACTGAGACCACGTTAACATCACCGAGACCACGTTAACATCACTGAGACCACGTTAACATCACCGAGACCACGTTAAGAAATAAGAAGTTGGTTAAGAAGATAGCCGGTTGAATGTTATTCAATATAAAAGGACTCGACCGTATTGCAGATATATATATCTACAGTTGTATGCCAGGCAGTGTGTTACAGACATGGAGAGATACTCTTCGTATGTTCATTTAGGTAGACAGAAAACAGACAATTAAAAGAGCTATATTAAAATGAGTGGCGTCTGTGGCCTAGGGGTTAGTGACTCTGTCTATTAACCCCGACGTTCTGAGTTCGAATCACGCTGCGGACAGTTTGCTTGCAAATTGTTTCCGTTGATTTTAACAAAGGACGATGGCGCCACCCGTTCAGAAAGCAATGGCAAACTACTGAACGTATAAGTGGTGCCTAGAAAATCAACGACTTGTTTATTGTGGTTGATGGCTACGTCCTTTGGGATATGCCACGATTTTCATTTCATATTAAAATGAATACACTTATTCCTGTGCAATAGGACAGCGAAAGTCATAATGGACAGTCATTATCACTCGACACAACAAGACAACCCTCACATCAGTAGCTTCTCAATGATAGGCTATGTAAGGAAACACTGACACAACAAGAAAACCCCTCACATCAGTAGCTTCTCAATGATAGGCTATGTAAGGAAACTTACAGATCGGAGGTGGTCAGACCGGATCAGATCAGATCTGAAGAAAACCGTGGGGAAGCTGTGATCTCTTCTCGTGCTAAGAACTTTCTTTCACTCTATTTCTTGTGTTTTCAACATACCTTATCCACGATCTGCCAGACTGTGTGAGGGACGTCCAGAAGCTGACTACTTGGTGATGGTACGCTTGGGCTTGGGCGGAAGGGGGATTGTTGCCAATATTCAAGTAGTGGGATATCCATTCGTACACGTCACATTCTTCCCAGCCCCGCTTGAAAAAACTTTCTGTCTCTAGCAAGTTCTCTCTCCTCTTTCAGCGTCATCTTCAAGGTTTCATTGATGTCCTACTGTCACCTTCGTCTTGGTCGTTCCCTGCCTTGCACTCCGAGAACCATGCCTTCCATTACCGTTCTCTCCAAACCACTGTGACGTTTAACCTAGCCAAAATATTTCATCTTCCAGGACATGATGTTATTTATGAGCCAATGCTCCTCGATATGCAAGTCTTGTAGGATGTCTTTGTTTTGTCTCTTCTCTGTCCAGGATATTCTAAGAACTTTTCTGTAACACCTTGTTTCAAAAGCTTTAATTTTTCTTCTTCAATGTTGCCTATAAGAAAATTCAAATTGCAGCAGAGAATACGTCACGTTGGGCAGAGAAATGAATAAAATGGATCAAAGCTGAAAAATGTTCAAAAACCCATATGCACTCTTTGAGACAAAGACAAACCTTGACATCCCTAGAAAATTGACTGAATAAACAAAGCCAGGGCATTCGGGTGTAAGGAGAAATGGACGCACCGATAGGCTTGCAGGTAAGGCTGCTGTAAAACGCGGGCGAGGAATGGACCAGGCTGATGTTCTAAATTCCCTAAGAGATAGAGGCCGTGTACATGATTCAAGTAATAGTTGTGAATCTACAACACTAACCAGACTACAAGAATTCCAAGTCAAGTGTGGTGTAGATAGTCAAAAGCACTATACTTGTAGCCGAAGAAGAATAGTAAACCAACAAAGAACCGGTGTCGTTAGTCGCCACACACTGAAAGATTTACTGAGGCGGAGATGGGAACACTTATAAACTAATTGGTTCGAGTGATGATGATCAGACGACTAAACTAAACTAAACTAAACTAAACAAACCTTGACATCCCTAGAAAATCGACTGAATCAACAAAGACAAACCTTAACATTCTGGTACAAAATTGACTCACTCAACAAAAACAGAAGTTGACAATCTGAGAAAATGTGCTGGATCACGTTGGGAAGCGCACGAAAAGACAATTAAAAAAACATCTATACAAATGTAGAAAGATAATGATTAGCAGCACGGTACACAGTAACAAAGCACACATAAAGAAAACTGTACACAAAGCACACAGACAATTATTGAACGATGTAAACAATAAGCTGAGAACAAAAAGAATTCCTAGATATTCCTTCCACCTGCGTCAAGCATATATGATAATAAGGCACTGTTCTAAGCTCAAGAATACAACAAAACACAAAACAAATTCCATAAAGAATAGTGCCCAAGATTTAGCCAGTATGATGATGTTGATGAGAAACAGTTCTGTAAACAGTTTGAAAACTAAACAATAAGACAACAAAAATGTCTAAATGAGAAGGAGTCACTTTTTTGTATCGGGTTTCCTCATATGGTTCCGTCCCGGTCTGCAGAAATACAAATGAATGAGAAGATATAAGAATAAATGACCTACTATTGCTAAGAAAATAATTTATCTACACGTCTTCTAACCTCATGGGAGAAAGAGGGAGGGGGTGGTAGCATCTATATGTTAACATCTTCATAAATACAACACACACCTGATGGGAGTCTTTGTGGCGTAGAGGTGAGAAGCTCGCCTCTCTTAGCAAAAATACTCGGCTCGATTCTTACGTGGAGCGAGCTGGATATTTTCCCAGAGATCCTTGATTTCAATTTTGGTGAGATCTAGTTCCTAGTCCAGTCGGAGACGGATTATAAAACGAATGTACCATGTTCAAGTTGTGCACACAAAAGAACCCTTGGCAGTTGAAATTCAACTAGAGTAGGCTGCAAAGCCGCTGTCCGGACAAAATCCATATTTAAAAAATATTAAAATAAAATTTTTACAACATTTCCACCATCTTCAAAATTACACTAGGGACCATCGTCGGTACTACGGAGTTCGTGCACTGTCGCTGAGATCTTCCTGTGTAGGAAAGAGATAGGAGCATATACGGTTACTCACCGAAGTGCGATGATGATGGTCCTATCATTAATCAATCATTCAATCAATCATACAACACACCGCATAGAATAGTTGACAATTGTCTAAACTGAAGACACTATGAGAGAACGTGGGTGAAAAAGTGCAACATCAAAGATGCATGGACCCAGGTACACAACTACGGTCTGCAATCAGATCAGTGAAGAGAGTTGGTGATGGGATATATGTGACTTCTGTCAGACACGAACACAAGTACACCTGTTGACCTACCTGGATATTTTGTTTAAGTACATGTCCTAAACATAGCTACAGAAATAACAAACAAATCGATAAGTTAGGATCGTCAGGTGGTATTCCTAATCGAATCAATACCAGTCCCTACAAGCCGCCAACAATGGCAAATTGCCAAAGAGGAGAAAATCACAGAAGAAAATATTAACAGAAATATCGTGCTCACGTATCACACACACTCTGTGATGTCATAGAAAAGAAAACAACAGATAAATTAGCAGAAGAAGAAACGAAAAACCAGAACGAAACAAGCAATCACCTTCAATATTTAACAGCACCGTTTTCATAGAATTCAAACTGATTGGTTGATTTTGAGTAACGTATTAGTTTAGACCATCGTTTCCCAAACTGGGGTCCGTGTACCCCCGAGAGTCCGTGAGGTACTCAGCAGGGGTCCTCAAACGCTTGAAAAAATATTATGATCTTTGACATTTCAAACAGAAAAATAAACTTTAAGCCTAATTACAGTTTTCCTTGTTATTTATTAAAATGTTAACTTGTAGACATTGTTTACTATTGTAACACACAAATAATTCATTCCTGTCCATTTTCATATATAGAAACTTTTGGTGGTCGCGGCATCAAAATTGTATTTAAAAGGAGGTCAGCAGTAAAGCGAAATTTGAGAATCCCTGGTTAAGACAGTAGTTTTTTAATCCCTGGTTAAGACAGTAGTTTTTGGAATTGAACAATATGTGTGCACTGTCCGTTGTTTAGCAAAAATTAAACTGACTAACCTCAAGGAAAGAGAATCATTATAAACAGATACATGAGGACAGACATCCAACGTAAAGGTGTATTGACTCGAGACCTCTTGTCCTGAACGTTTGCAAACATGCATGGAGTATATGAGATCTCAATATAATCATCAAGCAGTCCAGCGGCGGGGAATGGTCACAGTGAACCCTACCTTGGCCGCTGTATCACTGAGCAGCACTTGCTCGTCTTCTACTGTTAGAGCAGTTCCTCAGACTTCTGTCCGAGGTGGGTAGAATATCCGCAGATATCTCCAGTTCGGAAATGTTACGTCTACAAGGCGCTTCTCAGCCGAAGGCCAGGAATACAAAAGTCGTCTGATCATTAAATAAAACAGTTATGAAGATATTCCAGAAAATTGCCAGGTTTACAGACCCTACTGTCTAAATTGTGCAAACAGCGCAAGGTCGAGTGCAGTGGGTGCTGTCTCACTGGAATATCAGAAAATGAAAAGCACACCGACTGTCAAAGGAAGATGCTTCAGGAGAGCAGCTTGGTATACCAGTTACCTATCACCAAAAGAAAAGAATGATTAAATCAATCAGAAAGCCAGCAATACTAACACAGGACGAGTACCAAAATACGAGCAGATTAGAACAAGTTGTCATTCTATGTCTCAAAGCATGACACACTCGACTTATCAGCCACATGTATACAAAATGCTAGATTGGCAAGGCAGCCATGTGTACATGTGTACTAGCATCCCAAAATGGAGACCACATTTTTCAAGACTGCTTGCAATATAATATACTGAGGCTAACTCACAGGCCTAGTGAAACAACACTGAACAGAAAACCGCATGGACCTCTGTGTGAGCTACACAACACAGTGAAGTTTATACAAGAGACAACAATGAATATATAGACAATTTTTCAAGCGAACGAAAGGAAGGAAGGATACAAAAGACAACATTGAATATATAAACAATATTTCAAGCGAACGAAAGGAAGGAAGGATACAAGAGACAACATTGAATATATAAACAATAGTTCAAGAAGCAAACATAATGAAGTAAAGACAGAATAAAGACACTTAAACATAATAAACTGGGATATTAAATTAGTTCATTAATTTCTGACATATTAAACAAGTGTCACTGGTACCAGTAAGCGACACTTGAAAAACAAAATTGTTACAAACTTATCGATTAATTAATAACTAAATGGTTTTCTTAATCGATATCTTTTTTCTTCTCCTATAATCAGTCACATCCCAAGAGAGAAAATTGTGAAAATCGTTCTGGCAAATGTCATGTTTACGATTTTAAATGTGGTCATATCTAAGGGAAGTAAGCAGATGGAGTGGAGAGGGTGTGGGGGAAGAGAAGAACTGAGACATGTGGTGAAGGGAAGGGCTAATTTTATGAAAATAAGTTTCAGAAAAATAAATAAGGCAGTTGGTAATTTAACAGCTCAATGGAAAATAGCAAATGACGATCGTCAGATGTAGCACATGTTGCAACAGATTGAGGCACCATCTGTTCAACAAACTACGGTTAGGAAATTCGGTTAAGTCCAACTGATGTCAGATATTTACTTCTAGAGGTCTACAGACAAAGGAATGACGTCATTGCACTGCATTTTTCATCCATATGGTTCGCTTCCTCTACCCAGAAGTGTCACGTCACATGCCGAGAGTACTGTACAAGAAGTGTCACGTCACATGCCGAGAGTACTGTACAAGAAGTGTCACGTCACATGCCGAGAGTACTGTACAAGAAGTGTCACGTCACATGCCGAGAGTACTGTACAAGAAGTGTCACGTCACATGCCGAGAGTACTGTACAAGAAGTGTCACGTCACATGCCGAGAGTACTATACAAGAAGTGTCACGTCACATGCCGAGAGTACTATACAAGAGGTCACGTCACATGCCGAGAGTACTATACAAGAAGTGTCACGTCACATGCCGAGAGTACTATACAAGAAGTGTCACGTCACATGCCGAGAGTACTATACAAGAAGTGTCACGTCACATGCCGAGAGTACTGTACAAGAAGTGTCACGTCACATGCCGAGAGTACTGTACAAGAAGTGTCACGTCACATGCCGAGAGTACTGTACAAGAAGTGTCACGTCACATACCGAGAGTACTGTACAAGAAGTGTCACGTCACATGCCGAGAGTACTATACAAGAAGTGTCACGTCACATGCCGAGAGTACTATACAAGAAGTGTCACGTCACATGCCTAGAGTACTATACAAGAAGTGTCACGTCACATGCCGAGAGTACTATACAAGAAGTGTCACGTCACATGCCGAGAGTACTATACAAGAAGTGTCACGTCACATGCCGAGAGTACTATACAAGAAGTGTCACGTCACATGCCGAGAGTACTATACAAGAAGTGTCACGTCACATGCCGAGAGTACTATACAAGAAGTGTCACGTCACATGCCGAGAGTACTATACAAGAAGTGTCACGTCACATGCCGAGAGTACTATACAAGAAGTGTCACGTCACATGCCGAGAGTACTATACAAGAAGTGTCACGTCACATGCCGAGAGTACTATACAAGAAGTGTCACGTCACATGCCGAGAGTACTATACAAGAAGTGTCACGTCACATGCCGAGAGTACTATACAAAGCCCGAGTCTCGTAGCTCCGGCAACAATCCTAGTGATCTCCGGGAACAGTACGACTTGGTCCGGATTCGAACTCGCGACATTCGGAAAGCAAGGCAAATGACTTGGCCACAGAGATGCATAGAATAAATCAGATAAATCCCTTGTTATTATGCTATGAATGAAATATGTTTTATAGTTTGTAAAAGTACTTTACCTCGTTCGTTGTGTTACATCTTTCATCCTTGGTACAAAGTTTGTCAAGTTACTTTACCTCGTTCGTTGTGTTAACATCTTTCATCCTTGGTACAAAGTTTGTAAAAGTACTTTACCTCGTTCGTTGTGTTAACATCTTTCATCCTTGGTACAAAGTTTGTCAAGTTACTTTACCTCGTTCGTTGTGTTAATATCTTTCATCCTTGGTACAAAGTTTGTCAAGTTACTTTACCTCGTTCGTTGTGTTAACATCTTTCATCCTTGGTACAAAGTTTGTCAAGTTACTTTATCTTGTTCGTTGTGTTAACATCTTTCATCCTTGGTACAAAGTTTGTCAAGTTACTTTACCTCGTTCGTTGTGTTAACATCTTTCATCCTTGGTACAAAGTTTGTCAAGTTACTTTATCTTGTTCGTTGTGTTAACATCTTTCATCCTTGGTACAAAGTTTGTAAAAGTACTTTACCTCGTTCGTTGTGTTAATATCTTTCATCCTTGGTACAAAGTTTGTCAAGTTACTTTACCTCGTTCGTTGTGTTAACATCTTTCATCCTTGGTACAAAGTTTGTCAAGTTACTTTATCTCGTTCGTTGTGTTAACATCTTTCATCCTTGGTACAAAGTTTGTCAAGTTACTTTATCTTGTTCGTTGTGTTAACATCTTTCATCCTTGGTACAAAGTTTGTAAAAGTACTTTACCTCGTTCGTTGTGTTAATATCTTTCATCCTTGGTACAAAGTTTGTCAAGTTACTTTACCTCGTTCGTTGTGTTAACATCTTTCATCCTTGGTACAAAGTTTGTCAAGTTACTTTATCTCGTTCGTTGTGTTAACATCTTTCATCCTTGGTACAAAGTTTGTCAAGTTACTTTATCTCGTTCGTTGTGTTAACATCTTTCATCCTTGGTACAAAGTTTGTCAAGTTACTTTATCTCGTTCGTTGTGTTAACATCTTTCATCCTTGGTACATTGGTTTCATTCGTTTCCAAAGATACGCAAGTTTTCATTAAGACCAGTTTCTTCACTGCTGGAACTAAAATGTCAATAAAATGTAGATGGACGCTATCTTCGTCATGTAGTACGAATCTTTCTCTTTCAGAAAACAATTTTAGAAACTTGTAATATATTTTGCCTTCAGCGATTCCTATTTGCATATCCAGACTGTATTGATGCAGTCTGATACCAGAATCACTACTTGAAGATACAATACTGTTTTGTTGACATTAAAGCTTACTCCTCTGGTTTCATTGATTAACATCTTATACTCCGCTATGAGAGCAAAATTATCCAACGAGGACTACCTCACACTTGACAGACAAGGATAGGTCATCATTTTCCGACTCAGGATAGGGGATAACAGACTGAACAAACACACTGGCTATGATTGTCTCCATCCTCACTGAGTCCCTTATGGTACCGCTGATAGAACCACATCCCTCACTAGAAAGGGATGCTGACCCTACAACACCACATTTACAACTACATGGCATCAGAGATGAGCTCCAGACAACAGTCGACTTCATCATTAGAACGCCTCTGACGGTATAATCATCAACATAGCGACCACAAAGCAGAAGAAGAGGGACTTAGGTGCGAAACTAATGATATTTTTAAAGTAAAATTTCTCATGCGTTAGCCCGTGCCTACAAGTATGAACCATAAGTACAATGAACGCATTTCAACGACGTTGCCAGAATAGGTAACTTGGTTGATTGTCCCAGCGGGAACAACGTCAAAATGCTAATCATACAAAGTCCTATCTTACATCAACAAGATTAAAGTACAAAACGGCAATATGAACCGTGTAAATCCTTCTATTAATAATCAGATCCGGTACATAGACCTTCATCAGGGCGTTCATGTTAGTGTTATGTATGAGAGATGAGCGAAACTTGAACAGAAAGATGAACAAAAAGAACTTGAGAACAATAATACGATGAACAATTTCTGTAGAATATAATTTCAAATCATCTCGCTTCTTCTTCTTTTCTTCCATCATTTACTTCTTTATAGAAGTGTTGTAGATAAGGGATGGGGTATAGTGATCTTGTGTGTGTTTGTTTTAATGTACTTTATAAGCTGTTAAATGATGTTCTAGATGCCGTCGCTCCATCTCCATCTTGCTCTATACTCATTATACTGTTTCAGTCTGGGTCTCTGTGGTAATCGATACATGGAAATTCTTGACATGTGACCAAATCATTTTATCTGGGTTTTTTAATGAATTGTATTACTGGTTTTACATCTAGTGTTTTTGGGGGATTGGTTTCTTCTTTTCCTATTGTGTCTCTTATTGTCACTCCTGCAACTCTTGTTAATTATGTCTCTTATTGTTACTCCTGCAGCTCTTCTAATGCACCTCATCTCTGTCGTTATGATTTCCTGCTCATTTGCTGCTGTGATTTGCCATCTTTGGAACTGGTAATATAGTGTTGTCCAGAAACTAGTTCTTATAAGATTTACTTTAGTTATTGGCGGTATCTTACTTTATATGAGTATCTGGAGTTTTTGTTGCAAGGAACTGTCGGTATATGTGGTACAGCATTTGTTGCAAAGAAATGTAGGTATATGTGGTACAGCTTTTTATGTACAATGTATAAAGAGATTACAAATAAAAGCTCTTCACTTGCTATTCTGGTGAAATACAATAACAAATTAATAACTTCTTAAAACGAACAAACAAATTGTACTTCATTGGAGACCATTATTAGATGAGGAAGATGGAGGTGGATTGGTCACTATGTTGTATGTCAGTAGGAGCAGTGGCTAGAACAGCTCTTCGATGGACAGAGGAAGGGAACAGAAGGTCTGGACGTCCAAAGGAAAGCTGGAGAAGAAATGTAGAAAGAGAATTGAGAGATTGTGGTCCGACGTGTTCAGATTTAGGATACGCCATGGTGATGACATACAAATGTTAGGATATCTTTGAGATATTTCCTGCTCAGTTGAATCAAAACAAGGTATACAGTAACACAAAGTATTGACGATACAATGTGTATAGCGACATAATATGTACAAATACACATAGTGTACAAGTACATAAACTATCCACAGACGCAAAGTGTACACATACACAAAATGTACACATACATAAAACATACCAAATACAAAAATTGTACAAATACATAAACATAAAAAACACACAGTGTACACATACATAAAACATACCCAATACAAAAATTGTACACATACATACAACATACCAAAAACACAAAGTGTACACATACATAAAACATATTACAAACACAACGTGTACACATATATAAAATATATAACAAACACAACGTGTACACATACATAAAACATACAAAAACATCAACGTGTACACATACATAAAACATACAAAAACATCAATGTGTACACATACAAAATACAAACTGATAAAACCAAATATGTATGTTGAACAAACAGAATTAAAAAAAAGACAGAAACATTGTTCAGTTTTTACAAAAAATTCATTTTGATTGAAATCTCAAATGAAAATATAACAAAAATGTTCAAACAATAAATCAAATCAAATAAATCAGACATTATAGATAACACATTTCTGATGTGATATTTGTGCAGAAGTCTGGTTACCATTGTTTGTTTAGTAGGGGATTTAAGCCTCTTTAAGCCGAGGCACGCCCTTTCAACCTAAGGCGAACCTTTAATTGGTTATATCAGAGCGTGTAGGCCAACAAATATGAAAAATAAGAATTAACTCCTTATCGGATTTAAATGGCTGTGAACAGACCTTGACCTCAGGTTCAATAGGTTAATTAACCCATTAGCTCCTCTGAGCTGATATTTTGGCTGGCGGTAGAATGACACACAGTTCAGTATACCGTCTTAGTCAGTATATACATTGCAATAGAAGTGCTTCCAAGGATTTAAAACAAAAACCACCAAATAAACCCCAATAAAAACTGGATGGAAAGGGTTAAATAAAACTGGAAATAAAACACATGTAATTTCACATAAAAGTTCATGTGAGTTATAAATATTAAACTAACAAGGAAGGGGGAGGAGGGTTCTCTGTAGCGTAGAGGTTAGGTGTTCGAGATCTCTGTAGCGTAGAGGTTAGTGTTGACTCTCAGAGATCTCTAGGAGGTTAGGTGTTGACTCTCAGAGATCTCTGTAGCGTAGAGGTTAGGTGTTCGACTCTCAGAGATCTCTGTAGAGTTAGGTCTGACTCTAGAGATTAGCGGGTTTGTTCGACTCTCAGAGATCTCTGTAGCGTAGAGGTTAGGTGTTCGACTCTCAGAGATCTCTGTAGCGTAGAGGTTAGGTGTTCGACTCTCAGAGATCTCTGTGGTGTAGAGGTTAGGTGCTCGCATTTCGTGCCAAAGGTAACCGGTTTGCTCCCTCGTGTAGCCAGCCAGATATTTTTCAAGAGATCCCTGATCTCAGTGTAGGTGAGATCGAGTTCCAAGTCCTGTTGGAGACGGACAATATAACGTAGGTCCCGAACTCAATTTGGGCAAGTAAAAGAACCAAGCTCAAAAGCGAGAAGATCAAGCTGGAAAGCCTCTGCACGGGCAAAATACTTGATAAATATTAAAATAAAATTGCTACAAATGTTTTTTGAAAGTTACATTGGAGAACCTCGTCGGTGCTAAGAAGTTCGTGCTCTGCTTCTGATATCTTCGTGTGTAAGAAAGTGATCTGTGCACACATGGCTATTTACCGAATTGCTATGATTATGGTTCTATCAATCAATCAATCAATCTCTTCTATCGATCGATCGATCCAGTCACCGATTTTAACTCTAAGGAAGTTATACTGTCAATCATCGAGCAGTTGTTCTTCCTGTAACTAATCTCCGGTGGAGGCAGTTGTCTGTTTGGATCATTCCATCATTGTTGATATATGAAAGAGACACACACATTTCTTCTGTGATCTCTAATATATTTATATCAACAAAATTCTCTTGACTACTTGTAATACCGCTTTCTTAGGGCGGTGTAGGACATAATGAGATGAGACTGAGAAATTTAATAGTCGCATGGCTAGTGTAGTCGTCACGAAAATGTTCAGGTTAGGATTTGTTTTCTTTATGCCCCCGACAGAAACAGATTGATCCCGGATCTCTCGAATGGGAGCCAATGCTCTAACCCAATCGACCAGACTCTCCTCAATATATTTATAGAATAGTCCTATATTAACAACAATTGAGACTGTACAAACACAAATTGTGCAAAAACATACTGGCCATCATGACAAATTAACAATATTACAACTTCTGAGGACATGAATGTTTTGTGTGGCAACATATGGTTGTCAGTCATGGACAATTATAGAAATATTAGAGATGAAAATCAAGTCTTTTGAAGCAAAATACTGCAGAAAAATGTTATTGTAACTCCCAAGACAAAAGAAATACAAAAATAAAATTTTCTCATAAAAGGTGAACATCAAGGAAGACGGGCAAATAAACTAATAGCATGTCTTGATAACTGAAATATCATGGTCACATTAAACGCAAACAGTGGTAGAGAGAGAGAGAGAGAGAGAGAGATGCAGTGGCGACTCGTGTATAGTCACTACAGAAACTGCAGTACTTCCTATTTTCAATGGATAACATTCAATATAATGAGTCTTAATTGTACATTGTATAATCCTCAAGCTTATGTCAGTAGCCATTCCATAGTTCCTGAAGAAATGACAAAAATCCTTTTATGGAACTGTGCGATTCACAGTTCCAGCGACGCAGTTTTTGGCTGTATGTGCATGCGCAAATGCCCGATAAGGAAAAGAAGCTGCACGCTAGGTAGAGAGAGAACTGGCACTGTCGCTTTCGAAATCAAGTCTTGGTATTTCTACATCAATCACTGTTGTGTTGTGCAGCTTTCTCATCCAACTTATCTATTTATGATTGTCTGTTTCTTGCAACGTCAATATACATTATTATGTACATCTAATTACATTTGTACATATTTAATAATAATAATAACCGTCCATTGCCAGCGATAATAACACCATCTGATGTGTTTAGTTGTACCATCTAATGTGTTTAGTTGTACCATCTGATGTGTTTAGTTGTACCATCTGATGTGTTTAGTTGTACCATCTGATGTGTTTAGTTGTACCATCTGATGTGTTTAGTTGTACCATCTGATGTGTTTAGTTGTACCATCTGATGTGTTTAGTTGTACCATCTGATGTGTTTAGTTGTACCATCTGATGTGTTTAGTTGTACCATCTGATGTGTTTAGTTGTACCATCTGATGTGTTTAGTTTTACCATCTGATGTGTTTAGTTGTACCATCTGATGTGTTTAGTTGTCCCATCTGATGTGTTTAGTTGTACCATCTGATGTGTTTAGTTGTACCATCTGATGTGTTTAGTTGTACCATCTGATGTGTTTAGTTGTACCATCTGATGTGTTTAGTTGTACCATCTGATGTGTTTAGTTGTACCATCTGATGTGTTTAGTTGTACCATCTGATGTGTTTAGTTTTACCATCTGATGTGTTTAGTTGTACCATCTGAGTGATGTTCTGAGTTGTACCATCTGATGTGTTTAGTTGTACCATCTGATGTGTTTAGTTGTACCATCTGATGTGTTTAGTTTTACCATCTGATGTGTTTAGTTGTACCATCTGATGTGTTTAGTTGTACCATCTGATGTGTTTAGTTGTACCATCTGATGTTTTTAGTTGTACCATCTGATGTGTTTAGTTGTACCATCTGATGTGTTTAGTTGACCATCTGATGTGTTTAGTTGTACCATCTGATGTGTTTAGTTGTACCATCTGATGTGTTTAGTTGTACCATCTGATGTGTTTAGTTTTACCATCTGATGTGTTTAGTTGTACATCTGATGTGTTTAGTTGTACCATCTGATGTGTTTAGTTGTACCATCTGGATGTGTTTAGTGTACCATCTGATGTGTTTAGTTGTACCATCTGATGTGTTTAGTTGTACCATCTGATGTGTTTAGTGCATCTGATGTGTTTAGTTGTACCATCTGATGTGTTTAGTTGTACCATCTGAGGTGTTTAGTTGTACCATCTGATGTGTTTAGTTGTACCATCTGATGTGTTTAGTTGTACCATCTGATGTGTTTAGTTGTACCATCTGATGTGTTTAGTTGTACCATCTGATGTGTTTAGTTGTACCATCTGATGTGTTTAGTTGTACCATCTGATGTGTTTAGTTGTACCATCTGATGTGTTTAGTTGTACCATCTGATGTGTTTAGTTGTACCATCTGATGTGTTTAGTTGTACCATCTGATGTGTTTAGTTGTACCATCTGATGTGTTTAGTTGTACCATCTGATGTGTTTAGTTGTACCATCTGATGTGTTTAGTTGTACCATCTGATGTGTTTAGTTGTACCATCTGATGTGTTTAGTTGTACCATCTGATGTGTTTAGTTGTACCATCTGATGTGTTTAGTTGTACCATCTGATGTGTTTAGTTGTACCATCTGATGTGTTTAGTTGTACCATCTGATGTGTTTAGTTGTACCATCTGATGTGTTTAGTTGTACCATCTGATGTGTATATCTAGTTGTACCATCTGATGTGTTTAGTTGTACCATCTGATGTGTTTGTGTACCTCTGATGTGTTTAGTTGTACCATCTGATGTGTTTAGTACATCTGTATTCCATCTGATGTGTTTAGTTGTACCATCTGATGTGTTTAGTTGTACCATCTGATGTGTTTAGTTGTACCATCTGATGTTTAGTTGTCCTCTGAGTGGTTAGTTACCATCTGATGTGTTTAGTTGTACCATCTGATGTGTTTAGTTGTACCATCTGATGTGTTTAGTTGTACCATCTGAGGTGTTTAGTTGTACCATCTGATGTGTTTAGTTGTACCATCTGATGTGTTTAGTTGTACCATCTGATGTGTTTAGTTGTACCATCTGATGTGTTTAGTTGTACCATCTGATGTGTTTAGTTGTACCATCTGATGTGTTTAGTTGTACCATCTGATGTGTTTAGTTGTACCATCTGATGTGTTTAGTTGTACCAGTGTGTTTAGTTGTACCATCTGATGTGTTTAGTTGACCATCTGAGTGTTTGTTACCATCTGATGTTTAGTTGTACCATCTGATGTGTTTAGTTGTACCATCTGATGTGTTTAGTTGTACCATCTGATGTGTTTAGTTGTACCATCTGATGTGTTTAGTTGTACCATCTGATGTGTTTAGTTGTACCATCTGATGTGTTTAGTTGTACCATCTGATGTGTTTAGTTGTACCATCTGATGTGTTTAGTTGTACCATCTGATGTGTTTAGTTGTACCATCTGATGTGTTTAGTTGTACCATCTGATGTGTTTAGTTGTACCATCTGATGTGTTTAGTTGTACCATCTGATGTGTTTAGTTGTACCATCTGATGTGTTTAGTTGTACCATCTGATGTGTTTAGTTGTACCATCTGATGTGTTTAGTTGTACCATCTGATGTGTTTAGTTGTACCATCTGATGTGTTTAGTTGTACCATCTGATGTGTTTAGTTGTACCATCTGATGTGTTTAGTTGTACCATCTGATGTTGCTTTGTTAGTTGTACCATCTGATGTGTTTAGTTGTACATTATTCCATCTGATGTGTTTAGTTGTACCATCTGATGTGTTTAGTTGTACCATCTGATGTGTTTAGTTGTACCATCTGATGTGTTTAGTTGTACCATCTGGTGTGTTTAGTTGTACCATCTGATGTGTTTAGTTGTACCATCGTGTTAGTGACATCTATGTGTTTAGTTGTACCATCTGATGTGTTTAGTTGTACCATCTGATGTGTTTAGTTGTACCATCTGATGTGTTTAGTTGTACCATGTAGTGTATGTTGTGTTAGTTGTACCATCTGATGTGTTTAGTTGTACCATCTGATGTGTTTAGTTGTACCATCTGATGTGTTTAGTTGTACCATCTGATGTGTTTAGTTGTACCATCTGATGTGTTTAGTTGTACCATCTGATGTGTTTAGTTGTACCATCTGATGTGTTTAGTTGTACCATCTGATGTGTTTAGTTGTACCATCTGATGTGTTTAGTTGTACCATCTGATGTTAGTTGTACCTCTGATGTGTTTAGTTGTACCATCTGATGTGTTTAGTTGTACCATCTGATGTTTGTTCTCTGATGTGTTTAGTTGTACTCTGTGGTTTAGTACCATCTGATGTGTTTAGTTGTACCATCTGATGTGTTTAGTTGACATCTGATGTGTTATTCCATCTGATGTGTTTAGTTGTACCATCTGTGTGTTAGTTTACCATCAGTTGTACCATCTGATGTGTTTAGTTGTACCATCTGATGTGTTTAGTTGTACCATCTGATGTGTTTAGTTGTACCATCTGATGTGTTTAGTTGTACCATCTGAGGTGTTTAGTTGTACCATCTGATGTGTTTAGTTGTACCATCTGATGTGTTTAGTTGTACCATCTGATGTGTTTAGTTGTACCATCTGATGTGTTTAGTTGTACCATCTGATGTGTTTAGTTGTACCATCTGATGTGTTTAGTTGTACCATCTGATGTGTTTAGTTGTACCATCTGATGTGTTTAGTTGTACCATCTGATGTGTTTAGTTGTACCATCTGATGTGTTTAGTTGTACCATCTGATGTGTTTAGTTGTCCCATCTGATGTGTTTAGTTGTACCATCTGATGTGTTTAGTTGTACCATCTGATGTGTTTAGTTGTACCATCTGATGTGTTTAGTTGTACCATCTGATGTGTTTAGTTGTACCATCTGATGTGTTTAGTTGTACCATCTGATTTTAGTTTCTGATGTGTAGTTACCATCTGATGTGTTTAGTTGTACCATCTGATGTGTTTAGTTGTACCATCTGATGTGTTTAGTTGTACCATCTGATGTGTTTAGTTGTACCATCGGGATGTGATTTGAGTTGTACCATCTGATGTGTTTAGTTCTTGTATGCCATCTGATGTGTTTAGTTGTACCATCTGATGTGTTTAGTTGTACCATCTGATGTGTTTAGTTGTACCATCTGATGTGTTTAGTTGTACCATCTAATGTGTTTAGTTGTACCATCTGATGTGTTTAGTTGTACCATCTGATGTGTTTAGTTGTACCATCTGAGGTGTTTAGTTGTACCATCTGATGTGTTTAGTTGTACCATCTGATGTGTTTAGTTGTACCATCTGATGTGTTTAGTTGTACCATCTGATGTGTTTAGTTGTACCATCTGGTGTGTTTAGTTGTACATTGGATGTGTTTAGTTGTACCTCTGATGTGTTTAGTTGTACCATCTGATGTGTTTAGTTGTACCTCTGATGTGTTTAGTTGTACCTCGGATGTGTTTAGTTGTACCTCTGATGTGTTTAGTTGTACCATCTAGATGTGTTTTAGTTGTACCATCTGATGTGTTTATTGTACTCTGGTGTGTTTAGTTGTACCTCTGTGTGTTTAGTTGTACCATCTGATGTGTTTAGTTGTACCATCTGATGTGTTTAGTTGTACCTCTGATGTGTTTAGTTGTACCATCTGATGTGTTTAGTTGTACCATCTGGTGTGTTTAGTTGTACCATCTGATGTGTTTAGTTGTACCATCTGATGTGTTTAGGTTAGTGACCTCTGATGTGTTTAGTTGTACCTCTGTGTGTTTGATGAGTTGTACCATCTGATGTGTTTAGTTGTACCATCTGATGTGTTTAGTTGTACCATCTAATGTGTTTAGTTGTACCTCTGATGTGTTTAGTTGTACCTCTGTGTGTTTAGTTGTACCATCTGAGTGATGTTTGAAGTTGTACCTCTGATGTGTTTAGTTGTACCTCTGATGTGTTTAGTTGTACCTCTGATGTGTTTAGTTGTACCATCTGGTGTGTTTAGTTGTACCTCTGATGTGTTTAGTTGTACCTCTATGTGTTTAGTTGTCATCTGATGTGTTTAGTTGTCCATTTGGTGTGTTTAGTTGTACCTCTGTGTGTTTAGTTGTACCTCTGATGTGTTTAGTTGTACCTCTGATTGTTTGTAATTGTACTTCTGATGTGTTTAGTTGTACCTCTGGTGTGTTTAGTTGTACCTCTGATGTGTTTAGTTGTACCATCTGATGTGTTTAGTTGTACCTCTGATGTGTTTAGTTGTACCTCTGTGTGTTTAGTGTACCTGTGTTTATTACCTCTGATGTGTTTAGTTGTACCTCTGATGTGTTTAGTTGTACCTCTGATGTGTTTAGTTGTACCTCTGATGTGTTTAGTTGTACCTCTGGTGTGTTTAGTTGTACCTCTGATGTGTTAGTTGATAATGTTTTAGTTGTACCTCTGATGTGTTTAGTTGTACTCCTGATGTGTTTAGTTGTACCTCTGTGTGTTTAGTTGTACCTCTGATGTGTTTAGTTGTACCTCTGATGTGTTATATGTTTTGTACCTCTGATGTGTTTAGTTGTACCTCTGATGTGTTTAGTTGTACCTCTGATGTGTTTAGTTGTACCTCTGATGTGTTTAGTTAGTACTCTGATGTGTTTAGTTGTACCTCTGTGTGTTTAGTTGTACCTCTGATGTGTTTAGTTGTACCTCTGATGTGTTTAGTTGTACCTCTGATGTGTTTAGTTGTACCTCTGGTGTGTTTAGTTGTACCTCTATGTGTTTAGTTGTACCTCTGATGTGTTTAGTTGTACCTCTGATGTGTTTAGTTGTACCTCTGATGTGTTTAGTTGTACCTCTGATGTGTTAGTTTACTCTTTAGTTGTACCTCTGATGTGTTTAGTTGTACCTCTGATGTGTTTAGTTGTACCTCTGATGTGTTTAGTTGTACTCTATGTGTTTAGTTGTACCTCTGATGTGTTTAGTTGTACCTCTGATGTGTTTAGTTGTACCTCTGATGTGTTTAGTTGTACCTCTAATGTGTTTAGTTGTACCTCTGATGTGTTTAGTTGTACATCTGATGTGTTTAGTTGTACCTCTGATGTGTTTAGTTGTACCTCTGATGTGTATCTAGTTGTTACCTCTAATGTGTTTAGTTGTACCTCTGTGTAGTTTAGTTGTACCTCTGATGTGTTTAGTTGTACCTCTGATGTGTTTAGTTGTACCTCTGATGTGTTTAGTTGATATCCTCTGATGTGTTTAGTTGTACCTCTGATGTGTTTGAGTTGTACCTCTATGTGTTAGATACTGATGTTTAGTTGTACCTCTGATGTGTTTAGTTGTACCTCTGATGTGTTGTAAAGATTGTACCTCTGATGTGTTTAGTTGTACCTCTGATGTGTTTAGTTGTACCTCTGAAGTGTTTAGTTGTACCTCTGATGTGTTTAGTTGTACCTCTGATGTGTTTAGTTGTACCTCTATGTGTTTAGGTTGTGTGTTACCTCTGATGTGTTTAGTTGTACCTCTATGTGTTTAGTTGTACCTCTATGTGTTTAGTTGTACCTCTAATGTGTTTAGTTGTACCTCTGATGTGTTTAGTTGTACCTCTGATGTGTTTAGTTGTACCTCTGATGTGTTTAGTTGTACCTCTGATGTGTTTAGTTGTACCTCTGATGTGTTTAGTTGTACCTCTGATGTGTTTAGTTGTACCTCTGATGTGTTTAGTTGTACCTCTGATGTGTTTAGTTGTACCTCTATTGTGTTTAGTTGTACCTCTGATGTGTTTAGTTGTACCTATTGATGTGTTTAGTTGTACCTCTATGTGTTTAGTTGTACCTCTGATGTGTTTAGTTGTACCAATTTTTATGTGTTTTACGTTTAGTGACCTCTGATGTGTTTAGTTGTACCTCTGATGTGTTTAGTTGTACCTCTGATGTGTTTAGTTGTACCTCTGATGTGTTTAGTTGTACCTCTGATGTGTTTAGTTGTACCTCGATGTGTTTAGTTGTAGTATCTGATGTGTTTAAGTTGTACCTCTGATGTGTTTAGTTGTACCTCTGATGTGTTTAGTTGTACCTCTGATGTGTTTAGTTGTACCTCTGAATGTGTTAGTTGTACCTCTGATGTGTTTAGTTTACCTCTGATGTGTTTAGTTGTACCTCTGATGTGTTTAGTTGTACCTCTGATGTGTTTAGTTGTACCTCTGATGTGTTTAGTTGTACCTCTGATGTGTTTAGTTGTACCTCTGATGTGTTTAGTTGTACCTCTGATGTGTTTAGTTGTACCTCTGATGTGTTTAGTTGTACCTCTATGTGTGTTAGTTGTACCTGGTACTATGTGTTTAGTTATGTACTCTGATGTGTTTAGTTGTACCTCTGATGTGTTTAGTTGTACCTCTGATGTGTTTAGTTGTACCTCTGATGTGTTTAGTTGTACCTCTGATGTGTTTAGTTGTACCTCTGATGTGTTTAGTTGTACCTCTGATGTGTTTAGTTGTACCTCTAATGTGTTTAGTTGTACCTCTGATGTGTTTAGTTTACCTCTAATGTGTTTAGTTGTACCTCTAATGTGTTTAGTTGTACCTCTGATGTGTTTAGTTGTACCTCTATTGTGTTTAGTTGTACCTCTGATGTGTTTAGTTGTACCTCTAATGTGTTTAGTTGTACCTCTGATGTGTTTAGTTGTACCTCTAATGTGTTTAGTTGTACCTCTGATGTGTTTAGTTGTACCTCTGATGTGTTTAGTTGTAATTGTTAGTTGTACTCTGATGTGTTTAGTTGTACCTTGACAGTGTTTAGTTGTACCTCTGAGTGTTTATAGTTAGTTGTACCTCTGACGTGTTTAGTTGTACCTCTATGTGTTTAGTTGTACCTCTGACGTGTTTAGTTGCCACTGATGTATCTGATGTTTAGTTGTACCTCTAATGTGTTTAGTTGTACCTCTGATGTGTTTAGTTGTACCTCTGAATGTGTTATTGATTGTATGTACCTCTAATGTGTTTAGTTGTACCATGTTTTGTTACCTCTGACGTGTTTAGTTGTACCTCTGACGTGTTTAGTTGTACCTCTGACGTGTTTAGTTGTACCTCTGATGTGTTTGGAGGTGAGTGTTAGGTCCAATTCTGGAACGCAGTTCCCTACAGTGGGACTGTTAAGCATATTGTATAAACATTCATCTAACGACTTGGACACAAGAGGATTGTGAGTTCAATCTCACACTCGACTTCCACACGTGAGATAAGGAATTGATCCTTCTACCACCTGCACACTAGCACCTAGAAATATGAAGTTAGAGTCACTTCATACCATAAAGTCTGAAAATATTACTGGAAATTTTATTTATTTTTAAAATCCCCTACCACGTGAAGGACATACATGATCAGGGTTGGACATGTGGGTGCTAAGTCTCTGTCTTGTCGGGCAGCTTGTTGTCTTCAAGTCTCAACAGTAGGACGATGTACACATGTAAGAGTCTGTTGCCCAATACGTTTTGCCAGTCAGATTACATTCTAATCCGTTTCTCATATTAACGTTTTACATTCTAATCCGTTTCTCATAGTAACGTATAACATTCAAATCAGTTTCTCATAGTAACGTATTACATTCTAATCAGTTTCTCATAGTAATGCATTACATTCGAATAAGTTTCTCATAGTAATGTATTACATTCTAATAAGTTACTCATAGTAATGTATTACATTCTAATCCGTTTCTAATAGTAACGTATTACATTCTAATCAGTTTATCATAGTATCGTATTACATTCTAATCAGTTTCTCATAGTAACGTATTACATTCTAATCAGTTTCTCATAGTAACGTATTACATTCTAATCAGTTTTTCATAGTAACGTATTACATTCTAATCAGTTTCTCATAGTAACGTATTACATTCTAATAAGTTTCTCATAGTAATGTATTACATTCTAATAAGTTTCTCATAGTAACGTATTACATTCTAATCAGTTTCTCATAGTAACGTATTACATTCTAATAAGTTTCTCATAGTAATGTATTACATTCTAATCAGTTTCTCATAGTAACGTATTACATTCTAATCAGTTTCTCATAGTAACGTATTACATTCTAATCAGTTTCTCATAGTAACGTATTACATTCTAATCAGTTTCTCATAGTAACGTATTATATTCTAATAAGTTTCTCATAGTAATGTATTACATTCTAATCAGTTTCTCATAGTAACGTATTACATTCTAATAAGTTTCTCATAGTAACGTATTACATTCTAATCAGTTTCTCATAGTAACGTATTACATTCTAATAAGTTTCTCATAGTAATGTATTACATTCTAATAAGTTTCTCATAGTAATGTATTACATTCTAATCAGTTTCTTAACACCATTCTACTAATACCATTCTACTAAATGGTATAAAGTAACATGTTTACGTTATCATGTGTTTCATAAAATGGTTGTCTGTGAGATAACTCCTATAACAGCTTCAAAGCTTTTCTGTTCTGCATAAAATATAGAACACAATGATAATGATGAAATGTAATGAGGAAATGTAATGAGGAAATGTAATGAAGAAATGTAATGAGGAAATGTAATGAGGAAATGTAATGAGGAAATGTAATGATAGGAACATCAAGAAAAGTTTAGAGCAAGAAATGTTTATGAGAAATTTGGAAGTCATTAGTCAAAAATAGTTTACACTCACAAATAGTTAGTCAGATACCTGTACATACAAACTGTTACATACCTGGACATACAAACTGTTACATCAGGTGTAGAGTTTGTTATATACAGACAAACACAACTTTCCACAACAAATATTCAACAAGTTCAACACATACTATAGTTCGTTCCAAAATTCGTGAACATCTTTACTGACCGATATAAAATTATCCACTTGACAGAAATTCTTGATTTTTACAATTTTATATAGGTAACAGTGGCGACATTCCTAAAGTATTTTTGCCCACCCAAACATTTAGGACTGTAAGATTTTCATTATATGTTATTAGTAAAACAACAGCGATGTTGATTTGGTATACATGTAGAAGTTTACAAGTACGATTTTCAAGTTTTTCTATAATTTCACATGCAGTTCAGCGCAAGTGAAAATCAGGAATCCGTGGAATTAATCAGTTTACAAGGTACCCAAACGAATGACATTTGCGTATGCACATAGCATTTATTTTCATTGATAGAAGTGGAAGGTATAATTTGTTCACTATATCATCTTTTTTTATAATATGTAATAGGAATACGCCTTTGCAAACATTTGGCACCATTTTGTGTATTACTGTAAATTCTATCCTTTGATTATCATTTTGTTGTGCTTATACAAAATTATATAACAAAAACGTTTTTGCATCAACTAAGCTACCTACCAATTAGTTAAACATGAATTCGTAAGATCGTGAGGTATATAAGACTGCATGCAAAACATTACTGCTATCTATCAGATAAGATTTCATACAAATTAAGCCTTAGTGTGCTCACAAATTTTGGAACGAACTGTAACTATATTCTACTCTCACTTTCTCTGGCTTTATACAGAACAGATTCTATTCTTCCGTAAACTATACGGTATCTTGTTAGAAGATGCATATTTACTCCGATAACGAGCCTGCTTTCCCAATGATAGGAATATAAATAATTTTCTCATATGGCTGAATAAACAATAAAGTCAGATATCTTGAATGGTTTGTCTGAAAGGCTGCAGTGATGATCAGATGTTCTCTCCACAATACACGGTTATCTAGAATAGCAGCGCAGTGTTATGTTGATGATTGATATGGTTGCGCAGGTGATATTTTCATTAGATTTGACAGTCTGATATTTTGTTTGTATTATTGCATTTATCTGGTTAATGTAAACTCAAACACAATCATCATAACAATGCCAGTTGCTTGATATCTTATCTGTCAGTTACCGCTTAATAAGGAGAATGCAGAATGCCGTTTAAAATCACAAACGAAATTCTCGTTTAACAGCACAGCGGCAGTTATACGATTAACTCAAGTAGCAGCATGTCCCATGCAGAACGTAGCTTTCATCACATCTGACATGTACAACTCTCTGTCTCTAGCAAGTTCTCTCACCTTCTCATCACATCTGACATGTACAACTCTCTGTCTCTAGCCAGTTCTCTCGCCGTCTCATCACATCTGACATGTACAACTCTCTGTCTCTAGCCAGTTCTCTCGCCGTCTCA